>WSTV01000133.1:0-63454 GCA_019632285.1 Tulasnella sp. 332
GCTTCATGTTACTTCTCATTATCAAGTTTTAGACCATCTTTCGAGCTTGCCATTCGATCCGGACGGAGCTCGATTCTTGGCGCTCAACCGTTCGAAACAGTCTGGCAGGCAGCTTCGACTGCGGTTTGCTCTATCATCTCTATTCCATAATGAAATTAGCCATCTATTACCTGCGGAGGCATCCATCACCGAGCGTTTTCAAGAACTTGCGTTGTCCCAGATGACATGGACTGCCCTTGTTCGGATGCGTTTTGCCTTCTGCACACTTGGCCCCCCATACCTCTACATCACTGTCGCCGTTTGGTTCCTCGGGGATTCAGTGTCTATCCTCATGGTGTCTGTGTCTTGGCACCTTCTGCTGTCATTGTATGAGTTGCACCTAACGAGCCGAACAGCCTGAACACTGTCATGCTTCTTCAGCTATGCGGTATAAGACCAAGCCCTTAAACGACTCTCAAACCTCAGGTCATATCTTAAGACTTACTATTGACATCAATCCTACTCCCAGTCCCAGTCCCTGCTCTTAGCACAGCCATGTTTGTCAAAGCCCTCGCCCTCTTGTTCGCAGCCTCCGTGGCCTTCGCCGCTCCTAGAATCCACGGGATGCGTACCTGTGGCAGTCACCTCTCGGACGAAAAGGTAGCCGAGATGGAGGCCCACTTCGCTGTGCACTCCCAACTCTCAAATGTCACTGCGGCGGTTAGCAGTACGTCATGCATGCCCTCTTATTACCCAACCATCTGGGAAGTTGAGCTGACCGCGTCTGATATGCATCTTGACAGAGCTCTCGGCCACGGTCCCGGTTTGGTTCCACGTCATCCAGTCGAGCACCGCCGCGTCTGGCGGTCACCTCACCGCGACTCAGATTGCGAACCAGATCAATGTTCTCAACCAAGGATACAGCGGGCTCGGCATCACATTCGCGCTTGCCGGCACGGACTACACGACGAATTCGGACTGGTTCAACAACTTGGGTCCTGACAGCCAAGAGAACGACGATGCGAAGGCTGCGCTTAGACGGGGTGATGCGAAGACGCTGAACCTGTACTCGACTGGGTTCACGTCGGGAAGCGGGGCGGGATTGCTGGGGTACTCGACCTTCCCTTCTTCTTACGCCGGTGCTGTGAGTGAACATTGGTGCGATGATTGAAGCAGAGCAAGGTCGAACTCATGATTTGCCTTGTGCTACGATAGCCCACGGACGATGGTGTCGTCTTCTTGTATTCGTCTGTTCCCGGCGGCACCACCGCCAACTATAACTTGGGATACGTAAGTTCCCATGACTCAGGCGATGGGCAAAAGCACATGATTCACCACTTTGGGGTTCTAGACTGTCACGCACGAAGTTGGACACTGGCTCGGTCTCTACCACACTTTCCAGGGTGGCTGCACTGGTAGTGGCGACTCTGTCTCCGATACGTCAGTGCCCCTCATATCCCTTGCAGCTCGTAAATGCTTCGAGACTAACCACTACACATCTTTAGCCCTGCAGAGGCGTCGCCTGCATCGGGATGCCCTACCGGCCGTGACACGTGTTCAAGCACCGGAGTCGACCCCATCCACAACTTCATGGACTACTCTGTAAGACGACCTTCTTTCAACCGTCCACCTTGACATCGGTCTCTAATATACCTTTTCAATTTTGAAAGTACGACTCGTGCATGACGAGCTTCACCGCTGGCCAGTTCACGCGCATTCAGAGCCAAATTGCGACCTATCGCGGCATCGCCTAAGCGAAGCCACACAGATCATAGACAAAATCTTGTACTGGAGTGAGGATAGCGTACTAGATGCTTTCAATGGCAAGCCTAAGCCTAAGCCACACCGAGAACTTTCGAGCCCCCACGAACTGCTATAATCATAAGCTACAATAGTCGACTGCACACAACTTTAAAAGAGTCCTGCAGTTCGGAGAAAGCGGGAAAGGCATAACATACAACAAAATCAATCCGTAACATCTCGAGTAACCGGAGTTCAGGTTCACGGTCTGTCATGTGACGCATCGGTCGGCCATTTCGTCAACATCCGCATGCGCGTCGAGTATAACGCGAAGAAGAGGGGACCTCTCTTGTGGAACATTTCATTCACCAAGGTCTCGGGGTTCGCGCCGTCTAGTGGGTAGACGAATGCATCACGGATGAGCATGAGGTTCGCCTGGAAGCGCTCAATGTCCTCGATGGTGTATCGAGTGACGAGGATCTCCTCCATCCGATTGACCTCTGAAGTTTCGAGAGGTACGGAGATCTTCCCCCAGTCGATCATATCGTAAAATGGGAACTGGGTGGTGTGACCGATGACCACGGGGATACAGCCAGCGTAGATGGCATCTATCAGCCTAGGCGCCCAGCCTAATGAGCAAAGGCGTTCATAGTCAGTCACGATATTCACAGAGGCGGCGATAAGCTGGATCTGAATGCACCTGCAACACCAATCGCGTGTACACAGAAAATAGAGTCATTCAACATCGCAGCGTACGAAGGCCGTCCTCCATAGCTTCCCCATACAGCAGATACCGGGTGGGTGGTAATCAACCTCCGCCCTGGTAGGTCAGTGATCCCTTGTTCATCAAGGCGATTGCACATGATCCTTTGCCGCAATATCTTGCCTGTCCCCCAGAAGTTGCCCTTGAAGGTCACCAAGGCACGACGATCGCGTGCAGGCCGAACGTCCGACATTTTCCCAAACGCCTCGAACATCTGTGGTGAGAAACACCCTCGAGGTGGGATGACAACGTCCTGAGCTGGACGGTAACACGCGCTGTTCAGGTCTCCCATCGTGGACCACCCCATGGACCATCTGGTGTACCGTTCAAGGTGTTTGACCCCGTTTCCCTTCTTGAGGCGCATGTCCCAAACGTTCCATTCGAAGGTCAGACACATCCCCCAATCGTGGGAGAAGGGTATGATGACTCGATACGGATCAAATCCAGGGGTGGTAGCGATATTATACTCGTATGCGAGCTCTAACCTGCCGTTTGCCTTGTTTCGATTTTTGGGTAACGATTTTTATCATCAGATCAGAAGACTGTTGTTATTGAGCAATGCAATGTCTTTAAATTCGTAACTCACATGGGGCCGGCCCTGATGCATCGGGATGAAGGTATAATCTGACCCCTCCGCGGATACGTTCATATGTGACAACGTGAGCTCTAGCGTCGCGTCGGCCGAGAAGCAGTGTACCGGTTTGAGAAGATGCGCCGTCTTGCCTTCCGTGTCGTTCAGCAGCCACTCTTGTCCCTTCGGCGCGAGGGGTCCGACGTGTACTCGCGGTATGACCCCTGCGTCGATGATGGTCAGGGCCTGAGGCCGAATAACACTTCTCCAGGATGATTTGTCTACCATTGCCACGAGCGGATTGCGGGCGTTGACTTTGCCCGCCACATGAGGAGAGGGTGGGAGGATTGACGTATTTGACGTTGTGTTCACGGGTGGAGGTCCAGACGCGATGGCAGGGCATGAGGACAGGACACATTGGCAGTCTCCCGTATCGACACATACCGTCGGGAGGCTGCACATGTTCGAGCAGGGAGGGGGATCAGCGTTCACCCATTCGCGTGGTTTCGAGGTTTCGCCGTATCGTCGTGGCTCTGTGATGGTCTCCGCGGACAGTGTAGCGAGGTCACGCTTGACTTTGTTTCGTGCCGTTTGAAGCCGAGAGCATAGCGCTTTTGCTGGAGAGGCGAGAAACGGTCGATCCGTAGAGTATTTCTGAAATTCCACCATATAGTCGATCGCTGTAATCGAAGCGATATCAAGATGAGCAAAAGACAAAGTCCTCAGAGATGACAACCGAAGGGAGGGAAAGCTGACGTACGATCATCTTCCATGAAGGGCCAGGGAAGTGGAGCCTGGCAACACACAGGGGTGATGCGGAACGGCCAGATGTCCACCTCTCGATTGACCAGGGTGAATTCACCTCGCAGCGCTGCAGGATACAGTTGGTACGTCGTCCCCGCAAGTAGCAAGCGCACTGCCCCCAACTCTGCATTAATGTCCAACTCCCAATCCACGAGCGCATTACTCGCTCCCACATTCTTCATCTCCACCCCAGACAACTCGCGTTGGAACACACCGCCGTTTGTGATGGGTGAGGTCACCCCAAGCCAACGACGATGCTTCTCGCCATTCTTCGCATTCCCCAATATCCTTATGACCGTCTTTCCATCCGACTTGCGCCTTGTGGCAAACGTCTTGATGGGTTTCGGAGGGAATTCTTCATCCATCATGAACGCTCCGAGGTCTTTGTTACTGAGGACGTGCGATTGGCCTAAGACGTCGAATGTGATGTACGCGGTGCAGTTGTCGAACTTGAGGAGGTCGGTGTCGGTGATGGGGCGTGCGAGTTGGGAGCAGGTGGAGTGGATCTGGTTGGTTAGAGCGTGTTCGGTTCGCTTGAGATATGCCCGAGTTAGACGCAATAAGCCGTCGTCGAGGGAGACAGCATCGGTAAGCTGGGGTAGGCGAGGAGCACTGCCTTTGGAGCCTTCGTACTCTGGCACGATAGATACGAGTTTGTTGCCGCTGACGGTGGGAATGGTCCGGATTGGCGATTTGGATCGTGTTAACCGGATGATCTTGTCAACGAGATGCGTGACGGACACGTCGTTAGTTCCGGAGGCCACGTCAAGCATGTCGAGGTATGTTCGAGGGGAAAATAAGGACCATTTTTGAGAATGCTCCTTCAGACTCTTGATGGCTAGGAGGAAGGCATCGACACAGTCATCGATGTACAACATATCGAGCTGGATGGGTTTTCCAATTCACTCTCAGCGTTTACCATCATGTACCACGAGGTATGAATGGGCTCACATTTTGCTGCCCTTCCACGACCTGAACCGTTTGATGCGACAAAGCTTGAGTGAAGAGGTTCGGGATTAGGCGGTCTACGTGATCAGATGCGTCTCCGTAGACGTTGGGTAGTCGCAGCGCGATTGCGTAAAGCCCTCCAGGAGAGACATCCTGTTTATATGACTGGATGTGGGTCTCTAAGATCCTCTCGGCGGTGAGCTTCGACACGCCATAGGCGTTGGCGTCGGCGGGCTGTGTCGGCTCCGACTCGGCCCTGTTGGTAAGGAACGTCCGAACGTCGTGTACTGATCGCGAGGATGCGAGCACAAACCACCGGCGACCTTTGTCGCGGCGGTTCAAGTCCCGGAGAGCGTTTAGAACGGCATCTGTTCCCTTTTCGTTCACATTCGAACATTCCATCTTATCTTCGAGACACCACTGCATGCGAGATATAGCAGCGAGGTGAATCACTCCTTCCACATCGCTTGCCATGACATCGCCGAGGACATGTGTATCTCGTACGTCGCCAGTTTTGACGAGCAGTAAGTCGCCGGTCGAAGGAAATTCTGAGCGGATGGCTTTCAAGTCCTTTGGATCAAACTTGATGTCCAAAATGGTCACTGGAATTGCGTTCGAGAGTAGCCGCCGGACCAGGTACTTTCCTAGCACAGAAAACGAGATTAGCACGCATATCGGATATTGTTTGATAGCTATACAAACCTATGCTGCCACCGCCTCCTGTGATAAGGACTCTTCCCCCTCCGGATCCCGCTTGATGCAAGACAGATGAAGTCCTTGCCTTCGGGTCGATATAAGAAAAAGACAGGTGACCCTATGGGATGGAACGGAATCAATTCTTCGGTGTCTCAAAATGGCGGCAAGCTCGGTTAAGAAGGAACGGGCTCACGGAGAAGAGAAAAAAATGGATTGATGCAAGGAAGACAAGCGCTCCGATTATATTTCGCAGTCGGAGTGCACGAATGTACGATGCGGGTATGATCCACATCAACCGAATGGTAGAATCGCTCGGACTTGCACGGGCGTGACCCGGACGCCACATCCGTGGTCCGTCGGGTCTAGTCTGAGATGGCATAAGTGGCTTGAACCCTGGTGCTAATTGGTTGTCAGCCAGAGAGGGCTTAAGCTAGGTGAAGGAGGACAAAAGAGAGATGAAGGGAATGGGGATGAGGGGATGAATTCTTGGCACACAGCTTCTATTACGACGGCCTTTTTTGTTTCTTCGTGTGGACAGGTTTATGTAAGGGTAGGGCGCTTATTTCTAAGCTATGGTATGACAAGTCAAACTTGAAGTTATGGTCACGATCCAACACTGAGAAATAATACAGTCGTAGCTCATCTAAGAGATATGTAGTCCTCTATGTTTGTTCACGGATACGTCAGCTTTTTGGGGTTGATCGGATGGGTTCGGAAGGAGGTATCCTGAGTGCGGGATAGTAGAGTTGCAAAGGAAACATGGTGACACCACCCCGCATGCGCCTCATCCGACAAGCTAGGATCCATTGGAAAAGCAGGGTATTTTTACCTGGACTAGCCCTCTTTTAACATTACTAGAGATAGAATCTTCGACCACAATAACATTGGACACACTTTCCATGCGTATTCTTCACTTGTCCCTCCATCTAGATCTAATCATAGACGACTGGGTGGCAGTCAGCGCAGAGGTATATTAGAGGAGACATGTCGCTGACAGGTACAGTTATGGCGTTTGTTTTCTGAGGGGTTTTGGAAATCGTTGTGGCTTTACAGGGTGGGAGGGGACCTCGGGCAGGGATGATTTCGCCACTGGCATGGACATCCCGTGTCCAGGAAAGACTTAGTATCGCCTAATTGAGACGGATGTGAACATTATTGCGATTGTTGCGGTGAATGGTCACCAATTGGTATGCAAACTCCTTCCGGCCTCTGGGTCACCCCTTGCAGAAGCCACTGGCCTGGCGCTTATCAACACATGAGGTCAGTAGGTCAGGCTCCCATTTGGAATCAGCCTGTCCTCTTCAACTATATCCCCCCAACCCCCCGGCTGCATCTCATTATTATGCCATCTTCAGTCGTCCTAGTCACTGGAGGCGGCGGTCTCGTTGGTCAAGCCATCAAATACGTAATTGAAACAGAGCCTGAAGGGAGCAGGTTCGGGAAGAAAGCTGGAGAGACGTGGGTTTTTTCAACGTCCAAGGAAGGCGATCTTAGGTGCGTTGCATCATAAAGAGATTGGGAACACTCACTGATACTCAAGACGCATCTCATTCGTTCATAGAGACCCGAAAGCTACAGAGGCCTTGTTTGAAAAGCACAAGCCGACCCATGTCATTCATCTTGCAGCACTCGGTCAGAGCATTAGGGGTGATTCATAAGCTTCCAGTCACTTACCAAAGTCTCTGCTTAGTTGGTGGTCTCTTCAAGAACATGAAATACAAGGTGCTTTCAATCCTCCATAAGACGTGCATCCGCATCGATCAACCTAACCAAAGTGCCCTGCTTCAGCTCACTTTTCTCCGAGACAACATGCTCATTAACACTAACGTTTTGGAATCCTCCGCCCATGTCCCATCTGGATCGTCGCGTCCGAAAGTCGATAAGCTCATCTCGTGTCTATCTACATGCGTTTTCCCTGACAAGGTGACGTATCCACTGGAGGAGCATAAAATGCATTTGGGCGAGCCGCATGAGAGCAACTATGGGTACGGGTATGCAAAACGGATGGTAGATGTGTACAATCAGTGAGATCTAGTTTCCGAAGCCGCCCGTAGAACCAAACGCTGACATGCCCAACTCTTCCAACTCCGCTAGCGCTTACAAGGAGCAGTTCGGATGCAACTTCACGTCCGGTGTCCCGACAAATATCTTTGGACCTAGCGATAACTTGTGTGTAACGCCTCCCCACCAGTGCTTCCCTTTATATTTTGGGCTGACTGGCTCGCTCTAGTGACTTGGAGGATGCGCACGTCATGCCAGGGTTGATCCACAAATGTTACCTCGCGAAAAGTAAGGGGGGTGGAGCTCAACTTGTCGCAGCTAGCCTTGTAATCTGATACTGACTCCCTCCTTCTAGAGAACGGTACCCCTTTCCAAGTCGCAGGGACGGGTAAGCCCCTTCGACAGTTCATCTACTCCAGGGACCTGGCCAAGCTGTTCATCTGGATGTTGAGGGACTATGATGACGTGGAGCCTCTGATCTTATCAGGTGAGACAGTCGTCGAGCGTTATGTGTGTGAGGCTGAACGATTGCTGACTCGTAAACGAATGATAGTGAGCGAGGATGAGGAAGTTAGCATCAAGGCAGTGGCGGACGCGATCGTCAAGGCCGTAGGGTTTGAAGGGCACTACTCCGTACGTCTCTATCTATATCTTCGCATCTTTCTCCATTGTTAATAGAAATTAACTCCCTCTTCTCCCTCTCTTTTCCAGTTCGATACGTCTCGCGCTGATGGCCAATTCCGAAAACCTGCTTCCAACGCAAAGCTCTTGAAGCTCATCGGGGACTTCAAATTCACGCCATTTGAGGAAGGTATGTCCTTCGCCAACTGAGGTCTTCACATCCTACGTATTCTCTATCTGATGGGATATGTTTAGCTCTGGACGAAACGGTTGCCTGGTTCATGCAGAATTATGAGACAGCGCGGACGGGCAAGGTGGAGGGTGCCAAGAAGCATGCGATCCATTGATAGGATGTGGTCTTGTCGGTTTTAGCTAGAGCTCAACAGCTAGCTACGGCGATCTCGAGCAACGACTCGTCTTCCCCTTCAAATCAGCTTTATGTGGACTTCTTTATATTCATCCTCTGAATGCGCTCAGCGTGTTCAATCCACCCTGTGGTCAGCTTGATGGACGACGTGTGTCATAGCAGCTGATGCTATACCCGGTGGCTTTCAAAGCTGCGAATGAATGTTAGGCGTTGCGCGCACTCTGGTTTTTGATATTAGGAACTCTTCACGCAGACTACCAAAGTACCCTGCACATCGCGCTCATGAAGACATTGGTCTTCTTTTTGTATAATTACTGTCATCTGTTTCCAACTACCCTGAGCATCTATACTGCTCTATTGGGTTACCAAAGGGTATTCGCCACAGGACAGACAGGGACTAGCCTCATGTCAAAAAAAAAAAAAGAAGACTGGTTCACTGCGAAGATCACACACACTACGGTCGCCGTTGCTATCGATAAAGTCACCCAGTATGACCTAGCTCCTCTTCACACCAAGCACCATGGCACAAATAAGCCGACCACGCAACCTTTTCTTTGTTTTTCTAAGTGGTATCTTGCTCTTGCTCTTCTTCAACCTATTCGTCACCGGCTCGGGCAGGTACACAACGCACAGGAGCTCCACTCTGAAAGAGACGCGTTCTCTACGTCGCCATGTTGTGATCGCCACCGACTTTCCTCCACACTTTGAGGTGTATATGGTCATCGCGTGGACGATGAGCAAGTTGCTAACCGGAAGGATGGAATCCGTTCATGTGTACACAGACAGTTTGGGATTTAATTACCCCGAATCTGTGAGACACAGCGGCATGTTCAATTTGACAGCTGGAGGGAGTCGCCAAGGTCTGAAAGCAGCCGGCACGCTTGTTAAAGACGTGGCATCGAACACGTTGTTTGATGACGATGGAGACGTCGGCGGCCAAATCGATATGGTCATCCTTGCAACGTGCGAGATCGAGTGAGTCGTGATCCCTCGGCATAACATAGACTCGATCACTTATTCCCTCTGTCTCTCAGTATGAAAAGATGGTCCGCTGATCTCTTAAGAATATGGGACGCCCGACCAGCCGGCCAGAAATTTCAGCTCGTCTGTAGTGTGCACGACGGCGGGAACATTGGTTGGGTGGGCGCGTACGCCACCGAATGGATCGCGAGAGACGCTCTTCGGCTCCTCTCTATATCAGAGCAGTACGTCACCTCATAACACGATTATCTTCTTCTTCTTTTTTTGAGTATATATATTCGGGCACGGCGTTTTCTAACGTAGTCGTTCTGGATTAGTGTCGCCTCAAAATTTGTCCAGGAATTTCGCAGATTTGCAGACTTGAAGACGGAACCATTCCATTCGTCCCTCTTCGAATACGTGAAAGTTGACGTACACTACTGCATCGCGCCGTTACCACCGTTACCCCACTCTAAACATGTTTTCCTTGGGAAGCGCGGCCTGGCCAACGCGGCGATTGTCGGCAACCTGCAACCGCAAAGACGCAACTACGATGGCACTTTCAAAGATCTGTTAAGGAGCTTGATAGGTTAGCGGGAAACATGTCATATAGCGTGACGATTGAACTTTCGTCATTGATTGATCGTTATTACATAGAGGATGCGCCAGCTTGGGGTTACTTGCTAGAACTATCGGATGAAGGATCTTTCCAGCCGGATCTTTCCAGCGACTTGACACCCTTCAAGCTCCATCTTATCGGTGGCGGCGAGCATCCGATCCCCAAGACATTGAAGAATGTAGTCATACACCACAGAGATCTCGTGCGTTCCTGCTTTTATTTGCACTCGAAAATTACGTCTTACCTTGACCCTCCTTCGTCCCGGCTCATTTCTGAAAATCATAATAATAATACCAATCGTACGCGCACCAATCAACAGCCATATCCAGAGTACTACGCGCTCGTTCAAAGCATGGACATCATCATGCCCGCCTTTGCGGAGAACGGAGCATGTGAGCATTTCTTTTTGAGTTTACCGTTCTCCTTTCATATCTCTCTAATTCAAGTCACCAACTTCTCCACGCATATTTGTCCTTCTATGCAGATTTCGAAGCCTTGGCCTCTTCTGCGATTCACACGGCCGTCATGACCAACGTCCCTCTACTCGCCACCCCCCGTCTACGCGACGCCTACAGATACGTTGACGATGATAGAGTCGTCATCACAAGGCCGCAGGGTATCACAGAGATACAGGCGATATTGGCTTTGAGAACCGGTATGTGGGAATGTCTATACCTCTCAGTTAAGCCCAGATCATTCAAAAAAAGGGATGACATGTATAGATTTAACGAAGCGCGTGCCGAACCCACACAACTCCACGCGCCTCAAGCATGATGTGGACGAGATGGTCAAGCTGGGCTGGAAGCGTCCCCTATCGGAATTTTCGGAGTTCAAGATGGATCTGTGGGACAAGAATGAGGATGTAATCTGGAAGATATTGAGGGATCTATGAGGAGTAATCAAGGCCGTCTTTCTGAGTCGCTGAGCATTACAGTAGACGTATGACCCGGTGGTGATACAAACTTTGTATCTACCTGCAGTTACAAGCACTATATTATTCGTTCTTATATTTCGCGATACTAACCTAGCGCTTCAACCCTCTTACTAAAAAGTTATGAGGAGAGCTGTTACTAGGAGCTAAATGTCCGACTTCCCGGAGAGCGTCTGAATGGACAATCTGAGAGCTCTCCCCCAACCTTCTCATTACCCTGTCTGGTACAGCAGAGTTTCTGGGTTACACAAGAAGGGAGGTATGTGGCGGTGCCCCGCCTCTTTTCCCCTTGTCCGGACTCTAGCCCCCTGACGTACAAGAGCGCCCGAACCACAGAATACCCCAAAGTTCGTACATTTGGTTCAAGGGCCGCTAGACGGACGCTGGGAAGATTTGACAAGCTTATCACCGTGTGCCTATGGTACGCGCCCATACTGAGAACCATTCGAAATACGCCAAGAAAGGTTCGAGTCCCATAGGTGGACTGAGAACACAATTCCTACAAGGACGGGATATCATTGGGAGCCCGAAGAAGCAGATCGACATCCGCGAACCGATTACTGGGATCTACAAGGACTTCGCCGTCACCACGACGAGCGGGGGAGCCGCGACCAGCCCCTTAAAGCCAGGGCAACGCTGTGCTGGCGAGGTACAAGCAGCGTATCTATGACACACCTGGGCGGCTAAAGTGGACCGCGAATTTCGGCTCCCCTGCTGATTGGGTGTTGAGTCTTTGTCGGTACATTATGTCGAGTGGGGGGGTATGGGCCGAGACTTCCCTTCAGCATTCAAGTCAATATAGGCTGAGTGTCGGTTCAATCACATTGGGCACTTGAAAAAGAAGCCATGTCGAAACCACGGGACACGCACACGGCAATCAGGGTCAACGACCGCAGCGATATATGCGTAATCTTCACGTGGCTTAGAAGGCAGTGAGAAAAACCCTCGAGTAGGGTCAGATCCATCGCTGGACCATGAAAGGCTTCGTATGTGGTGCGCCTCATAGAGGTCGTTGTTCCCAATGCATCTGCAGAACAAAAGGAATAAGTATAACACAGCCGCGGGGATACCTGCCTGGCATTATTTTCTCCATAATTGCGCGGTGACTAGGAAATTAAAAGACTACCTTAGAGCCCTGATATACCCCACCCAGTTCTAGCGTCTCACCCCACAGGCATGTGTGCAGATCGGCCTTTTTTCTCGTCTCAAGCCGCGAGAGCAGAAATCCCTTTTCGCGCGGTTGCCCGCCCTGCATTTGAAACAATCGTTATATAGCGTTAGACCAATTTTACCCCGACCTCTCCAACCACCCAGACTCCTCTTACCTCTCTTCACCACTCACCACACTCTCTATCACACACTCTCTCCTACGGTCTTTCAATGCGAAACCACTTTATACAAACTCTCCTTCTTTGCTGGGCTTGCTTCATCTGCGTGCGATTATGCGAAGGTCGCCCGATTCTACCCAGCGAAGTGAGGCTTCCGTTGTCATTGCTCATAGGGCGTGATAACTGACTCCTCTGGTCAAAAGCTTAAACAGCAACGGGTAAACAGTCCAGCCTCGTTACCACCGTTGTACTGCGCGTTCAGCGCCACGGAATCTGAACGCCGGGCCGGCTGTCCCGCAGAAGGGTCGAGCGATCCCAACCGTGATGAGCTTCCTGCCGCCGATGATGCCACCAGCCATTCCATCTCAGATAGTGAGTCCCATTTGGGGACGTCTTGGCTTACACCAGGCTGTGATATCGCGATAGGGCACTGACTGTCACCTAGGCCAACTTCAACAGGTCCTTTCGTACCTCTCGCACGTTGAGGAGAGGAGAAGCATCATCGAAACCATGATGATGCAGCTCGGGATTTTCTGGCAATAACGAGCGCATTTTGATTGTGACAGATGCACTGCGCGGGCGCACCGTTCTTGACCATGGTATTTGGCGATATGGATTATGATTCGGATACTGTTCTATTTATCACGTTACACACATTGATATCAAATCAAAGTCTTGGAGCCACATTGCCATCACTACAGGGGCTTCATGAGTGGCCAGCCACCTTACCATAACATCTGTGACAGATTATATTTAGGGCCATGTTTCAATACCAAGTCTCGGTACCTGCAATCTCCAGCCAGTTATCGTGAAATCCAGCAGCCGGACGGCCACAGAAGGCCCTCATAGCAAGTACTACGAGCTTGCCAAGCTCAAGTGTTTTTTTTAGAAGCTTCAAGGTCAAGGCACCGGAATTATATCTACCGCAGGGACGGGCGTCTGAGACATCTAACCCCAAACATCAGAACCTGATTTCGGCATAGCACTCTGCGGCCACGTGTACGGAGCTGCCATTGTGGTCTCTTAGCTCACAACAATGCAAAAGTGCTCCCTGGGACCTGAAATGCCACCGTTGTGGCGCTATTTATACCAAGCCACCTTTCATACCTCCATAGATTCCTATCTCTCGACCCCTCTCCCCCCCATCTCCACACTCTCCCACACTCTTTTCCATGCGAAACTACTTCATACAAATTCTGCTCCTGTGCTGGGCTTGCTTCATCTGTCTGCGATTGTGCGAAGGTCGCCCAATCCTAGCCAGCGAAGTGAGTCTTGGTGCTCCATCACCCTTTGCTCTTATACTAATGAATCAGGGTCCTGCCTTTTGACGAAAGCTCTGGCAGCAACGGCTGGGCCGTCCAGACTCTCTGTCACCGCTCAACTGCGCGCTTAGTGCTACGAAGTCTAAACTCAGGACCTGCTGTGCCCCAGATGGACTAAACGATCATATTCACGAGGAGTTGACTCCCGCCGATGGCACCACCAGCTTCCCTGTCGCATACAGTGAGTCTCATGGAGGCGCATTCTTCCTTACACACAGGCTGCGATACCCCGGGGCTAAATTGACTGTTACCTAGACCTATTCCAAAAGGTAAACTTTTACATCTCACAAGCTATGGGGAGGGGAAACACCATCGGAACCACGGCGACTGAATTTGAGAGCTTCGAATTTGGGCTATAATAGGTGGAACACACCGCGCGACGTTCTTGCCCTTTAAGTGCCGTGATTGGAGTATGTACCATTGCATTATCTAACCAGCTATACACATATATGTCTATCAAATCCAGGAGGTATTCTATCATGGATACCTTCCAGGCGCAAACCTTGAAAGGGATTACAACATATACATGAGTGACCCGTTCCGTGGGGTTGTCGAGTACACCTTTGTCTTCCCTACACGACCCAGGATTCAATTAACTACAAGGAAGACGGACCCGACGGGCTGAACGACGAAAAGGTGCTCCTATGTGTCAGCATACTTGTCGAAGCCCAGCTCCTGACGACCTCTGCTGGCGTCTGGCGTACTCCACCCACAAAAAACAGTGATAACACCATCGTGGTTGTATGTCCCTGCTTCTATTCTTATTTCTTTTGTTCAGCATTCTCTAGATCCCCGACATTCACGACTATTCGCTGAAACCCAACCCAAATGCCATCCTGGCCGCTCGACTTTGCTCGCCTACTTCCTACCACCCAGGGTACTCACCGCGATAGATCATCATATGTGAGAGATTGAGCTTGAACAGACGTCACTCGAACGAGGTGGATGCTAAAGCCGAAGCGATCGGGAATGATGCGACACTCAAGTTCCGACGAGTCGCATGTGCGCCAGTTTGTGGCCCCGTATCGAAAATAAAGATGCGAAGTGGAATGGGAATTAATTGCATCATAGTTTGATGATGAACTGGCGCAAATGCTCATGTCTGCTAAGGTTGAGCTATCTCTCGCATATCTGGACCGTTTTGAATATCTTCATCGCGCATTTAAAGCTACAGAACCAGTCTCTAAAGTAGTTGCCTGATACGACATGGAGAGATATAGCACTGTGACGCTGAGTGTTATTAAGAATAAGCCGACGAGCGCCTAGTGCGTGGGTACTACATGTTGGGTGTGAACTGGCCAGAGAGCAATCGTTGGCGTGATCGGATTGCTTATCCACCAAAATGAGGTAAGGCGTTACACTCCAGATAGAATGAGATCTCCTCTAGCACCTAGGTGATGAAGAGAGACTGGAGCCAGAGATTGAACGAATGAATTGTGCCAAGTGGTAGGGTTCTCAAACATGTGGGTCTGTGTCAGTGCTCCCCCTGGCTCGTTTATGCCTCAACGACGACCCATCGCGACGACTGCGCTCACAAGGGGCAGAAATGATATGGGCGCCGCGGGACGTAGTGAGCAGCTGACTGGTTTAATTTAGGAACCATCAGCACGCCGCTGATAGCACCTGCCTCGAGTCCTCCGCCGACAGCAGAATCGACAGATCAGCTCTCCAGTGGCGCGAAGAAGATGCTAGATCTCGTATCCACCAAGCTCCCTTGCAGTTCTCGATAGACAGCACTATCTGTAGCGGTCAGAAACCCTCAAGCCCTCATGAAACTACTGTTCCAACAGAGAGTTAGTAAGCAATAATTGTCTAGCGCCCACTCTTCGGTAAAATAGGACCCATAACAGTCTCAGGAGACAAAGTTCTCTCTGCTCCCTACGAGAATGCTCGATAGGCGATGGATCAATCGCATCCAGTGGACTGGCGGCTTTCTCTCAGTTCGTTCCTGTTCCATACCAACAACTCGCCGTGACTGCAGCACCCCAGATCATCACCCTTGCCCAGGTGAGCCAACAAAACCTGGAGATTATCCAGATCTTTGATACTAAAAATAGTTGATTTAAGTGATACCAAAGAATCGTGGCGATTGCCAAGATTTATCGGAATGAATGTCGCGCTCTTGATCGCCTTCACTCCATTCGCTGGCCCCCTTCCCTAATAACGAAACACTCGATAGCATCGAGCGCCTCGCTAAGTAAGTGGTCATATTGCAATGTTCTCCTATATTTCTAATGTCCTTGCAGGGCCCTCACCGAATTGCCAATGACCTTCGAACTATCAAGGCAGATGTCAGCTGTCGGAAAAATTAAGACTGAGATGAAGAGCACCCTAAATCACCAGGCCGTGCAGGATCGGATTAATACGTGTTCCCCGAAGCTGGATTGGCTCATCCGCTTCTTCCAGAGTGAACCTGTCCTTCAGTCCCAGTGCTTTCTTTATTAGATCGGATCACTGGGACAGGCGGATCTCGATCGGCTGCAGCACCACATGGGATCTCTGACGGTGCATTAAAGAAGTGGTAAGCGCAAATAAAATGCTGAAAAGGATCGAAATGCGTCTGATCAGAGCGTCACGTTAACTAGTCTATACAGTCGGTAAAGTGTCATCTTTTCTATGCCTAGATCGTTAGACTGGTGGATCTTATAACTTCTCCGACGGGAACGAACCTTCTGGAGCAGAGGCTGAAGCCAGCCCCAGCACCATGTGATGTGACGCTCGAACCGCGCCCTCACGCTGTCTTGGAGGGACACGTACCATCATCTTGCTCGATATCAGGGACTGGATCTTCGACAACGGCTCCGACCTGCTCTAGGATTTCTGGCTCGAACCGGAAAGTCCACGATCGCATACACGATATCAGAGTACTGCGCTGCTGCCGGTAACATTGGCGCGAGCTTCTTCTCCAGGGATCGGGCGGATCGAACTGATGAACGTCGTCTCTTGAACACCATTGCTTTTCAGCTCGCCTATTACATCCCCACTTGCTCGGGGCTGTGCAGGCCGATCGCGAAATTCACAAGTCGGTTTGTCTACAGACGCAGCTGGAGAAACTAATCCTCGAGCCCCTTCAAGGAGTCATCACAGCGCAATGTCCCGTGGTCCTACTCTTGGATGCACTTGACGAGTGTGCCGATCCAACCTACGCCAAAAAAAAAAATATCATCCTGCTTCTAGCGAAAGCCGCTCCTGCACTTCCACTCTATCTTAGCCTTCGGATTTTCGCAATCAGCCGTCCCGATGTGTACCTACATAAAACTTTCGCCAATTCCATCCCGCCAATCGTCTCAAACATTACCACACCTCCCGATATTGAGGTCTCCATCGTCCAAGCTGGTGTCCGGCTGTATCTACGCACCCGTCTGCAAGGTGTGGAAGCTGTCGCGACGGGTGGTCGATGCGGGCGGAGGCGCGCCGTATACAGGTTGAGGAACTGCTTCGCTCAGTGCTCGGGGCAGTCGTCCTCATACTGGACACGCTCTCCCCTGGGTCACTGGAGGCGCTCTCACGATTGGGGCCAAGGACGTTTGTTAAGGCTCTGGAACAACTCCACTCCGTTGTCATGGTCTCCGACCACGAGGCAGCCTCCAAACCCATTCGTCTGATCCATCCATCCTTCCCCAGCTTCCTAACCACAATTCTCGATGTGCGAATATACGATTCTACGTCGATCCCGGAGTTCGCCACGCGCAGTTGGCCATCCCCTGTCTTGAACATATAAACGAATCCCTTGGCAGTGATGTGGGCAACATTGGCTTCTTACCAACGCCTGACATGGGCGTGAAGGACCTGGCTGAGCAGCTTGACAGGGCACTACCAACACACCTGCGATATGTATGTCACTACTGGGCTTCGCATCTGGCTCGCGCTTCGTCCGGAGTCCACACAGAGAAGGATGCACATGACAAAGTTTCTTTTCAACTGGCACCAGCAGTCGACAAATTTGTTGGTCAAAAGCTACTGCGCTGGTTGGAGGTTCTCAGCCTCCTCGGCCACCTTGATGTCGCGTTGCCAATGCTTGGGCTGACTGAGCAAGTGCTAATCGTGAGTCCTGTGTCTCGTAGAAAGACCGACATAAGCTCAATTTTATCATACAGCGAACCAGAGGTGAAATGAATAATACTATCACGATCGTGAGAAATGCAGAATGTTTCGTGGTGGGCTTCTTCGAACCGACCAGCATGGGCGCGACGAATATTCACTGCTCAGCACTGCCCTTCACTCCTAGATGCCTTGTCTACGAGATCTATGGACCCGAGACTGGCAGCTGTGTCGCGGTTCGGCCTGGCCAAGAGCCGGGTTGGGAACCCTGTCTACATATCACACAAGTGGGATCGAAGCCCCGGTCAGTCGTGTATTCTCTTCGTGGTGAGCATTTTGCTTGCGGATTTTTGGACGGCACAGCCCGGATCTGGAATGGCGAGACAGGTGCTGAGGTAGTCAGGTCGTATGGACACACCGGCTGGGTTACATCCGTGGCTTACTCTCACAACGGCGAGCGCATCGTCTCTGGGTCGCATGACAAGACGGTCCGAATGTAGAATGCCGAGATGGGTGCGGAAGTGGCTAGGTTGGACTGGTACAGGAAGACGGTGGAGGCTGTTGCTTACTCTGCCGATGGGCAATATATTTTGTCCCGTGTTCACTTGCAAATATTGTTCAAAGGGAGATTTTTCTTGCCAGTGGATATTTTAGGGCCAGAAGGAGACAGGCCTTCATTTTTAATTACATAAATCAGTGTCAGTGGTTGAATTTGTGGTGGAATAAGCCAGCCCACATACCCAAGTGCCCGTGGTTCCGGGTCAGCGTTAGAGAGCTTTGCCGGAGTCTTCGTTTAACATTTGTGGCTGTTTTGTTGAGGGCCTTGGAGGGGCAAATTTCAGTGCCGCCCAATCAAGTATAAGCGCCTGTACTCCTCAGCTACTAGGACCATCCCATGGCGAAGTCTGGTGGCAAGAAAACCGCCAAAGGCCGCCTTGACAAGTATTACAAGCTTGCCAAGTAAGTTTATAGATATCTATGTCTTATTCAGAAACTTAGAGGACCTCATTCCTCCACGATCCCAGAGAACAAGGATACCGAGCACGTTCAGCCTTCAAGCTCATCCAACTCAATCGCAAATACGAATTCCTAAACAACGCTAAATTCACCATTGACCTATGCGCCGCACCTGGAGGATGGCTTCAGGTGGCGAGCAAGTATATGCCAGTTGGTGGCCTCATCATCGGATGCGACTTGGTGCCTATCAAGCCCATCCCTCGCGTCATCTCCTTCCCGTGCGATATCACGACGCCCAAATGCCGTCAGCTCATCAGAAGTCACGCCAAGGACTGGAAGGCGGATGTAGTGCTGCACGACGGCGCACCGAATGTCGGTACCGCATGGGTGCAAGATGCATACTCGCAGTCGGAGCTGGTGCTCAGTTCGTTGAAGCTGGCCGTTGAGTTCCTCAAGAAGGGAGGGACGTTCATCACCAAGGTCTTCAGGAGCCAGGATTATAATAACCTGATGTGGGTTTTCAACCAACTCTTCGAGAAGGTCGACGCAACCAAGCCACCATCCTCGAGGTGAGCTTAGCCTTCCTTATCAAATGTGTGGCTCATGTTGCTGATCCCTGCTATAGAAACGTGTCTGCCGAGATCTTTGTCGTTTGCATGAAATATCGCGACCCAGCACACATCGACCCGAAATTCCTTGATCCCAAGCACGTCTTTAAGGATGTCGAAGCCCTACCTCCAGCACCCATCCAAGCCGGTCCCTCGGCCTCTCAGTCAGTATCAACTGCCCCTCAAACAGCTGCAGACGATCTTCCTACCTCTAGCAAAGTCGTGCTCAATCCAAACGCTATTAAAGTCTTCAAGCCCGGGAAGAAGATTCGACAGAGGGATGGGTATGCCGACGGCGTCACTACGACCTTGTTCAAAGCTGCCCCGGCGTCGCAGTTCATTCGCGGGAATGGACTCCAAGCGATCGATTTTTTGGGAGAAATCAACAAGATGGAGTTCGCTACTGAGGAGGAGAAGGGTTGGTGGGCTCTTCCGATCACAACAGAAGAGATCAAGCAGAACGTCGTGGATCTGAAAGTATTGGGAAAGCGGGACTTCCAGGTATTGCTCAAGTGGAGAGCCAAGATTCGTGAGGAGGTAAATATTGTAATCTTCTAGTCTCCGGCTTCCGAAACGCCCCACTCAAATATGGTATCCGTAGATTGGAATCGGGGAGAAGACGCGTGCGGAGACCGTGAAGGAGACGGCTGAGATCGCGGAGATGGAACCAGCAGATGAGGAAACTCAGATACAGGAAGAGGTCAGCCGTATGGGCGGACCCGTATAGGTCAGCTTGGCTGATGGCCTTTAAATCCGCAGCTCGAACGTCTAACGGTCGAACAGCTCGCAAAACGGCGGAAGGAACGCAAGCGAATGAACGAGAAGAAGAAGAAAGCCATCCTTCAGATGCAGCTTAGCATGATTGCGCCGACTGATATCGGGCTTGCGCTCAACGACATGGCATTAGCTACTGGCCAAGTCGAGGATATCTTTGACCTGAACGACGCTGAGGGGAAGAAAGCTAGCAGAGCAGGGGACGGTGGTCTCGCCGCTGCGTACGATGACCACGATTCATCAGATGATGAGGAGGAAGACAATGGGTTGGCAGAGGACGTGGCAGAGATGATGGCATGGGACTCAGATGAAGAGGACGAGGCGATCTTGAAGCGTCGCGAGATGGAGATGGAAGGGATGCATCAGGCCTATATGCAGAAGATGATGGAGCGCGACGCGAAGTTTAAAGTTCGGGAGGCACGAAAGCTCGACAAGGCTCGAAGCGAGAATTGGAATGGGATCGGCACAGCACCCCAGCCGGACGATGGTTCAGACGATGATTCAGAAGCGGATGTTCCAGCGCATAAAAGGGGATGGGAGAACATGGAGGTGCATAAGGCGGAGGATGATATATCCGGGTCAGATACTGACGACGAGATGTACGACAACGACGATGATGGAGAGAGGGTCGCCCCTCGACCTACAAAGCGGCAAAAGACGAGTGGTACTGCCCCGTCTCGGGAGAGGCTGGTGACGAGTCTCCCACATCTTGAACCTGTCAGGCCGTCAGGAAGTAAGATGGCACAGGTATGGTTCGGACAGGATATATTCAAGGACGTGGTGGACCTGAACAATCTGTCCGACGAGGAGGTTAGCGAGCGAGGGAACAAGGAGAATGTTACACCGAAGATGAAGACGAATGATCGAAGTAAACGGGCTCGTGCTGCTGCGGTCGATGATGAAAATGACGATGACGAGGATGGCGAGGACTTCGAGGTCGTGCCTCAGGATGGTGATGATGACACGGCGATGTGGAATGTCGAAGACGAAAATGTCGACGAGAAGAAGCAACAGCAGATCAAGAGTAAGCCCAATTTCTTCAGTAGAACCAGTGACTCGTTTTGAACGTTGCCTGGTTTTGCAGAGCATGGTCTCCTTACACCCGGCGCTATTACACTCGCGCAAAAGCTAGTCAATAGACAAACGACTAAGACCCATCTCATCAACGATGGCTTCACCCGATTCTCGCTCAACCACAAGGACGGTCTTCCGACATGGTTTGCAGAAGAGGAGCAGAAGTACTACAGGCCCAACATTCCCGTCACAAAGGAGGCGGTCCGGATACTCCGCGCGAAGGAGCGAGCTCTGGACGCTCGGCCAATGAAGAAGATCGCTGAAGCCAAGGCGCGTAAAAGAATGCGGGCATTGAGGCGGTTGGAGAAAGCCTCGAAGCGCGCTGAGGGCGTGGCGGAGAACGGGGAGATGAATGAGAAGCAAAAGGCAGAGGCGGTGGAGAAGATCATGAGGAAGGGGTACGGAAAGGCGAAGCCAAAGCAGAAGACACAGATCATCGTTGCTGGTGGCGGTACCAAGGGGCTCAAAGGAAGGCCAAAGGGTATCAAAGGCAAGTTCAAGATGGTGGATCGCAGAGGAAAGAAGGATGTAAGTTGCGTGGTTCTCCGCATTCGATAGCTCAGCTGACGAAACCCTCTCTTGTTATGTGTCATAGATGCGTGGCGAGAAGCGGGCTGCAAAGATGAAACAGAAGAGAAAGCACTAGTCTATCCAGGGATATGTATCGTAATTGGTCCGAGTTGGCATGCATGTATATTACTGCCCTGCACATCCATCCGGGGAGGATTAATCAACGTCCAGCTCTGTGTATCTGATGAACGGGTTGCGACGTGCTTGAGGTCGAGCGTAAGGTCGACTTGAGGCGTCATCGCATTCTTGCATGAATGCGGCCCAACCGACAGTCGATGCGTTGTCGATATCGGTGGATGTGATCTGTACGGCAACAGATGATTGTAAGGAATCTTTCTAGAATGCGAGGTAATGAGAAAAGGAGCTCACTACGGTACACGATGTCTTAACTCTGCTGTCAAGATCCTCGCAGACCTCAGTCACAGTAGTCACCATGGACAGCTCATTTGCGCTGGTGATGCCAGAGGCCATCGACGGGGGCTGTGATTGAACAGACTCGCAGCGATCGAGATGGAATTCGGCATCGTTCCAGGTTATCAAGGCCACGCCGCTAAGAGGCAAGAGGTTGGATCCACCCTTCCTTACCCTGGCAAAAAAGGAAGTTTGTGTAGAAACATCAGTGCTGGTCAAAGACGAGATGAGGGGTGGTATGTTTTTTTCTTACGTTTGCTCTAGTATGCTCATAGATCTCTTGAGCCTGGGTGGGATATCGTTCGAGCTAATCTCGACATGATCGTAAGCGGTAAAGAGCATGTCAAGCGGCCTTGAAAGGTATGGGAGGGGACACAAGTAGATAGATCGATCAGTGCCAGTCCAGCTTGACTACAGGAAATGACCCTCTGCTCACCTTTCAGGGAATGCCACGTCCACTCGAGTCTCATCACCAATCCAGCATCGGAGTTCCACCGAAGTCGACCCCGACTCCGACTCGGAAGTGCGTTGCGCCACTCGTGCGGGCAAGGTGTACTCCACGACGAGGGTGTTCTGAGGGACTGCCTGCTGTACGTTGGGAAAATGGAAGCTCCTAGGGCGCGATCGGTATGTAAGGCGCCATACGAGACTAGTATTGACGGAGGGTGGATCTCCAGAAAATGCCGGACAACTGCGTTCCCCCCCGAAAAGGTGTCGTTAGAGCATTGAGCCGAGTTCCCTCGAAAGCGTACCTTCTGATGAAGGATCGAGGTCCACATTCTTCCTCTTCAGTCAGCCTCTGGATCAGCTGTGTTGTTGCATGCGCTCCTGGGATGACTGGTGTGAAGGTAGTCCGTTCAGAAGAACCAACCCGAGGGAATACGATGTGGCCAGTCCTGTGTACCAAAACAATATAGTTTTTAAACCCATGATCAAGCTGAAGATTTTGATACAAGAGACTGACCGAGCGGATACGGAACGTTTATGGCTTGGTGGCAGTGGGGGCAGAGGACCAAGTAGTACATCTTTCAAATGCAACTCTTTGCTGCAATACCATCTTGTTACTGCTGTGTGGTGACTACAAGACAGATTACATGGACTTACTCGCCGGAAGTCGTGAATTTCCCAAATCCCGACAAAGACGATGCGCAAGCTTCTTGGGTAGTGGAACTGTTTTGAGAATCCAGTTTCTGCCACCCACCTACTCTCCTGACTCGGAATACGCTCGAGCGGCCTAGCGTCCAAGGTAAAGGTTCGGAAGACAAGTAAGGATAAAGTGCGGACGAAGCCCTATCCGATTCTGAAGGTGGACTGTGTACTAAGAGCGGTACCTGCGTCGAGGAGAGGTTCTGAAAACCGAGAGTTGATTCTCAATCAGCAACCAGTGATAAAGAGAGAGTGGTTAGCTACGTACTTGGAAACAGGCTCGATTCGTGAGTCGAAGCGCTGCGTGGTAGCTGCTTCGCTCGCCAGTCGTCACAAGAAGCTGAGAGAAGATTGAAAAAGGGTCGTCAGTTTCTTGTCCTCGGGGTGTTGAGAAACTCACCTTCTGGGGATCGTCGGTGTTAAAGTATGCTCCAGAGACGCGAGAGATGACCTGGGCCAAATCTGGGCCGACAGCGCCAGGGACCAGCGGCTCCACCACATTCGTCCGCACCCCCTTGAACCGTTGTCGCAGATGTGACTTCATCGCTTGGACGTCTTGCGGTTCGCCCCGAATGGAGAGAGATAACGAGGCGGTGGGAGATTCCTGGGATACGGGCCGTATTCCGACTTTGTATATCCTGGACACCTTGAGCATGTTCGCACCATCTTTGATTGTAAGACAAAGAGTTCAGTCAGACATCCGGGTATGAGGGGGGAAGGTGAGTAGATACACTGACCTTTGCCGAAGAGAAGGAAAAGCTGCTCCGAGGATATTGGGACACCTAATTGTGAAGCCATGGATATCGTCAGAACGGTAACGCTCTCAAAATTAAGAAGTAAAATTATTCACTATGCGTGATGTTCTTTGGATCCTTCTTCTCGCCTTTGACGTCGAGCAACACTGGCTCTGGCATGGCCCAATGGTGATTAAGGATCCTTCGAATGGCATCCCTTTTATCCACCACCACGGGCGGCGACGACGCCACCGCGCCTTCTCCTGCCACAGCTGCGGATCCAGGTCCAGGACCCATTTTTCGCAAAAGTTGAAACAGTTGACGCTGTGTGAAGCTCCGATCGATCTTTTTCGCCACGGTGTCGTACACCTTTTCGTACTGTTTTCCAGTGACGTCCGGAAATTCCGAGATATCCGGTCGCAGTTTAATCAAGTCGTCTAGATTGAGGTTCTGAGCGACCTCCTGCTGTATGAATTCGTAGGTTCCGTCCTTGTGAGGCCGCAACTCGAGATCATTTCGCCGCCGCTTGCCCTTTTTGGAAGGTAGTTTCTTCCCTTCTGAAGTCGCTTGGTCGCTCTGGATGGAGACTGTGGCTTCCAACCATTTTTGGGATTCACTGCTGCCAGAAGCCTGTACAGAGCTTGGCGTCTGTGTGACAATCCGGGATGGCGCTTCAACAGATGGACTTGAATTGCTGGCTACAGTCGAAAGATGAGAGATGACGATTCTAGTCGATCCATTTGGCCATAATGCAGCTCGGCATCGAAGAGCGCGGTGCATTTTGGGCGGCAATTACTTGGGGCGAAAATGCTCACGGTATTCAATTATTGCCTTTCCAATCTCAACTGGCTCTCGTCCTGACACGGGGACTTCTACTCCGTAGCCAATTGGGGGTAAGTCTTGTACTATCAAACGGCATACGGACAAGGTGTTTACATGTGTATCTTCAAGAGACTGATTTAGATCTATAGTGACAGCTCTAGTCCCCGTTATATGGCCAGCCTCCCACCAAAGTGCCTTTCACACTTGCCGGTCCCTTCGACACAACTCCTGCGCTTCCTTCGATCTCAACTGTCCCTTATCTCACCTCATGAGTCTGGCTTGAAGAAACGCCAGTTCTCCTCTAGACGATCCTCTTGCGCTCCTGCCGCCGCTACCGCCCCCGTCGCTATGCTCAAGGAGGATGAGCAGCTTGCAGCAAGCCATCGTGAGACTCAGGCCCCAATCGTGCCTTGGCCGAACTTTCCATCAAAGAACCATGAGAGCATGATGCAGCCTCTTCAACGACGTGACAATTGGCGGTCTGGAAATTCGCGTGGCCTGTTTCCGGACGGTCATTCCCATTGGAGTATGGAAGCTGAAGGATCAGCACGTCGACCTCTCAAACCACCAAACGAGTTCAGGCATCACTCAGAAGGTCGGACAGGACAGAGGGGTATCCGCCTAGATCCTGACGGTTCGCTCGCGACACTCCTCGAAAGTGGGATCGTAGATCGCGCTCTGCAAGATAGCCCACGGCATACCTCAACGACGAGGATCTCACTCGAAGAGCTGGAAGCCTTAGCGGTGGACCACCTCCAAACGAGGAAATTCAAGGAGATGTCGAGAGTGATCGACACGTTCATCATGAGCGGAGGGGACCCGCAGATCACCTTGGATAAGATTATGGCCGTCGCTTGGAACTTGCATCTCGTCGCGACGGACTACTGGTCGGTCTACGCAGTGACGTTCAAATTGCGAATGGCGTTAACGGAGGCGACGACGATGACGGATCACGTCGGTACCTCAGCGGTAGGGGGGGAGGATCGTTCAAAGCGAGCGTATCTTTTTGCATCCACAAACACGCGAGAGCTCCTCCTCAAGATGAGAGATCTCGTCCAACAATCTCCCTCTTTCGCCGACGACACCCTCATCAACAACCAAATTCTCTATCTCTACTCCGCCTTTGGCATGACTCGCGAGGCCTACGGGCTCCTAAAATCCCTCGCCAAACGTCGTGTCCCAGTGAGCGAGCGGTCATACTGCAGCGTCGCTCAACGTCTACTCCGACAAAGGCAATGGATTCTCTTACCTCTGCTTTTCAAGCTCGCTAAAACCCATCTTGGGTTGACCATTCCTCACCTACTCGACGCCAAAACCCTCGCGTACATCCAACTTCGAGACTATACCGCGCTCAAACTCATACCAGATGAATACGCATCGGGGCGTCTCACGCCGAAACCGACCACGCTCGACGCAGTTATTCGATGCCACCTCGAGAACAGTGACGTTCCGACTGCTAAAGAAGTCATGGGCCGTATGACGGAATTGGGTCTGGAGCCAACGCAGAAGACGATGGTCGCTGTGTTGGAGGGGAGCTTGAAGTTGGGTCTGACGGAAGAAGTACGTTCCATGATTGAGATAGCGATCGCCTCTTCGAACTCCAACGCGGCGGCCTTGAACGCCGGTCTGAAGCTGTATAGGAACGAGGACGCCAGGGAGGCAATGGATCGGCTGCTAAAGCACTTGAACTTCACTCAGCAGCAGGGTGGTGGGGGCGAGACGGAGGTGAACGAATGCGTTCGACCCACTGCTCGGACGTTGGCGATCTTGATTGACGGTCATGCGCGGAGGAGAGAGCTTACTCGGGCCGTCCAAGTCTTTGGGAGCGCAGAGTCATTGGGTATCACCCACCCTTCGATCGCGATGACCACCGCGATGATCAAGGCCCATGTGGCCGCAGACGACCTCCCTGGCGCACTATTCTTGATCGAGCAGTTGTGTCTTGGGCATGGACGTTATGATGAAGTGATAATGGGACCTCTCTTGCTATCTATGAAGGAAATGGCCGCGCTGGACCGACCAAAGCGGCCTCGAGGTGCAGGAGCTCCTTACCCACCTCTATCAGCTAGCTCGTGCGACTGGCGTCAGCTCCGACTCGACCCGAACCACTTTTCGCATGTCCTCGACGCGACGCAATATCGACACGGACTCGATTTCGTCGTACTGATCGTCAAGTTGATGCAAGCCCTTGGAATCCCCACAACGTCACCGAGCGTTATCAACACGCTCCTGAGATACACCCGTGGTGCGGATCCGGCGACGTTGAGGCAGATATCCAAGACCTTGGTCCGTGGCAGCGGTCCTGAGGCAGGGACACATCTAATCAACACGGTCCTTGCAAGGGTCATCCGCAAAGAATCCGCTCAGACCCTCCCCAAATTCGATCTCAAACGTAGTCCACCTTTCTGTACCCCCAAACCCCCAACCTCCGCATTGATCCCATCACTCCACAATGACATTCAGACCTCCTTATCCGCGGGGATCAACTACTCGACCGAATACGTGCCTCACGTCTACAAAGGACTTCGACCCCAGATCCGGGAGCTTCATCGAAGGGGTGTTCAACCAGATCGAGAATCGTACGCGCTGAGGATCCGACGTGAAGCTGTCAATCGCGGGAACCTCCTTGAGGCGCGAGTGGTGTTCGATACGATGGTCTCCAGAGGGATGAAGCCTCAGCAGCATCACTACGCGGCGTTGATGGAGGGTCACGCTCGGCATGGCGATATGGACGAGGCTCAGCGACTCATGTGGGAGTATGAGAGCTCGAATCCATCACCATTGCCATCACCATTAATGCCATCGACAAGTTGGGGTGATCAAGGCCAAGCTTGGGAAAACGGTGGGTATCAACACGACGAGCAACCTCGCTTCGTCCGTAGCATGACCAGTCTCAAACGCACTGTCGGTCATGTCCTCCTCTGGACCATCCTCATCTACGGCTTCGGTCGCATCGCACGTCCAGATCAAGCTCGCGCGACCATGGACGAGATGATTCGCTCTGGTGTCAAACCCGACTTGGTCGCTATTGACGCTTTGACCAATGCCTACGCCAGGAACAATCAACACTCGCAGGCTCGCAAGGCCATCTTCGATTTTTGGCCCTTGGAGAGGGTGGGACCGCTGACGGAGGAGTTGAAGAAGTTGCCATTGAAGAAGTTATTGAGGGCGATGTGGAAATTAGAGGATGAGAAATCAGATGCTGGTGGTACGAGATGGAGGGGTTTCACCAAGAAGGAAGGGTTGGAATTGAAGGAAGGTTTGGAGAGGGTGGTGACGTTGATCAAGGGTGGCGATGCGATATCGGATAGGAATGACGCGATATCTAGGAGTGATGGGATGCAGATCGAGCGGATCAAGCGACCACATGGTGGTATCCCTCGTCCGGCGCTAGAGCTCCAGGGGCGAATGAACATGCCTAGGTATCGGGCTGTCCCGTGGCCTAGGCGGATCTGAGCTTTTGCTGAACCAGGGAGGTGATAATCAACTACATACATTTGCTCTTATTGCACGGTGTATCTTTTGTGTACAAAGCGTTCACAATTATCGATCCAGAATGTGTAAACACTCCCCATTCACATTACTCGGTGTTTTGCATGTGCTGATCTAAGAGAGCGAGTGCCTGCTGCACGCCCTCCATCTGAACCTCAACCATCTTTTCCCCGCGACAACACCGGGCCGTGTCTACTTCGACTTCCATAGCTAGCGCCAAGCCCTCGGGCTCTTGATCCTTCCCGAGAGACTTCTGCGGGGGTCCAACTGCCACCTGGATCTTCCGACTACCATCACCTGCCACTGGGAGCTGCTCGACACCCATCCTGGGGGTCGCGAAAGGCGTACTCCGTGCGACGACATCTGCGAGCAGGTGAAGATCGTTGAATGTCCCCTTTTGGATTGCTGGATGGGCCTTCAACGTCGCCCACGCGTGTGATGTTGGCATCGTCGTCGGTGGACCAGAGGGTGCACTGCCCCATACTGGCTGCATCGTGCTAAGTGGACGTGTCAACAATGGGCCCTTGGCCGTCTTCGTCTTCACCTGACCGAGTCGACGGCTAGAGCAGTTCGTGCATCGTCCCTCTGCGCATGCTGAGGAAAGAGCTGCGCAGAATGCCTGGCCGAACGAATCCCCAGAGCAAGCGTCGCAGTTAGAGGGATCGCCAGAGCATGTCGGGCCTGCCGCGAACGATGAGATCGGCGGAAGTGTGGTGACCGCTCCCTGGAGATTGTTGATGACAAAAACCGGGACCTTCGACCCAGACGCTGTACGCTTGAGCCGCAAGGGGACTGGTGGTTGATACGGAGGGAGCTGGTCTAGGATGGTCGCAGGACGAACGATCGGTGATATAATTTGGTGGTTCATGCCTACTTCGGCGGCGAGGTCTTTACCACGCATAGCGTCTTGCATGAACAGCTCTCTGCATACACACGATGTATTCTCCGTGCAGAAACCACAGCTCTTGAACGTGGGTTCCAACGGAGAAGTCGGATGGAACGAATGCGATGGAGTTGTATTGCATCCCATCGCCGAGTCGATTGGAAGGTCTGTCAAGATTGTGGGGGTGGATGCGCTTGCTGAAGATGGTGTGGACGAGTCAGTGGTGGTCAAACTGGGCGTATTCTGACTGTCGTCCATCACCCCGGTCGCTGGAGTGCCTCCTGGTTGCGGCTGGGGTTTCGATTTCTTCCTCTTCAACATCCTTGTTACATCTTCTGCCACTTCCAATGCTGTCCTCTTATTGCAAGATGTACCCCAAGATGACAGCTGATCGTTGACAAGCAAGTTGCCCTTAAGAAGTGCCAGCTCTCCACGTAACACTGCATTCTCCTTCTTCAAAAGATCATTTTCCTCCCTGAGCCGCTTATCGATAGCCTGCAGCTCAACGTATCTCTCCGTTTCTCCCTGCTCGAGTTGTTGGATGCGCGCCTGGAACGTGGCGAGCTGGTCTCGCTTCCGCTCATGGAAGGCACGTTGGTTTGCTCTTGCGATGGCAAGCCTCTCAAGTCAGTCTGGGGTCATCCGGTGTCGATCATTGTGGAATGAGGATAGCCCACCTGATCTGACATTTCTTCGCCTAGGAAAGGAATAGAGTGAGTTGTCCTGTCTACGAAGCTAAGGGTGCATGTGAAGGGTGGGCACCTCATCCTCGTCCTCATCAGACATGATAACTTTCTTGGGTTTTCTTCCAGGCTAATTTTTGGTCAGAGATATAAATTGCCATATGTGAAGCATGGTTTTGAGCACTTTTCTCACTTTGCTCTTTGGGGCAATGATCCACTCTTTAGTTGCTGTCTCAAAAAAATCTTATCAGATAAGCTCAGAAGACCCTGATAAGGAATTAGACTGGTTACTTACGCAGTGCATAGAGAACGCTGCCAGTACTGGCACGAGACGATGACGCCTTTGCCATCGGGATCTGCTGCTGCAAAGGGGCCATTATCGTTTCAGGTGTGAAAAGGCAATAGAGAACAGTGCTGGCGGGAAGTCTGACGCAGCAGCACAAAATCGCACGATCTCCTGCCCTATCGACCGATTTCACAGGTGTGACTTTTTTCTTATCATTGAGCATGCGGCGCATGCAATATACCATCAGTTGTAATACATACAGACTGTGACTTGGCAAAGATAGGGGAGATGGAGAATAAAGAGTTGAGTTATGAAGAACGAAGCTACTCGAGCACCTCCACCGTCTCCTCCAAGACAACTTCTACAAGCTCCTCAATGATTTCAAACTTGTCCTCTTTCGCTTTACCCTTCTTCTCGCTCCTCTCCGATTTGATCTTGGCGCGCCATGCGTTCCACTCGTCCACCAAACGCTTCCTGTGTGCGACGAGCTCCTTACTCGCGGAGCTCTCTTCCGCAGCATCCTCCTCATCGAACACCCTACTATACTCCTTGAGACGCCTTTGAATGTTCCGCTGTTGGTCTTTGGACAGGAGTGTCTTGGGTCGCGGGCGCCACAAGAACTGCTTGAATTTGTCGAGAATCTGTCGCTGAAGCTCTTGCCCCTTGAAGTCCCAAAGGATATAACCATTTTCGAGCTAAGGTAAAAGGTCATGAGATCCCATCCTCAGTAGAGAATCAGAGACACCGACGAAATCAAGGACTCACTGTATGCCTCCACACGCTCGCACTCGTCGCCACAAAACGGCCCGACGGGTCCCATTCGATGTCGGTCACGCCATAGTGCTCAGTGGTAGCAACCAACTGAGCACCCGATCCCCACTCATCCTTCTCCCTCTCCTTTGGACCACCGGTGGCGGATTTCCCAACCACAGGAGCATCCCTCTCCGCGTAGAAGTCGAGATCCCAGAACTCCAAGTCGAATTTGGAGGAAGAGCCGACGGTGGCGAGGACAATGTGCCTACCCTTTGGAGACCATCGCATCGTGTTGGCCGTCTTGTTCATCAGTTTCTCTGCGAACGCACGTGTGGTTTTCGGTTAGAACTCCGGAGAGCGTGAAATTTGGGACGCAACGATAGACGAGTGGACGTACTGAGTAGCTTAAATGTACCTAATCCTCCGGTCTTGTCCAGTTGATAGAAGAAGACGTCCGTCCTGATGGTAATGCCAGGCCCAATATTCCCCAGATTGGGATCAGTGCTGGTGACGACAACGAAACGCTCTCCCCTCGGTTCCCATGCGAAGTCGGTGACGGTTTCTACGCGTGAAATCCCCTAAATGTTTGAGTTTTTCTTTTGTTCACAGTACATGATGGGAAAGCGATATGTACCTTTGATCTCTACCACCTCAACGGGGAAATCCTTCTCCCTCGTCCGTACAATCTCCAAGTTGCAGTACGTGCTCTTCTTCGTCTTTGTGAATCGATCTACCTTAACGCATAGATAGTCACCTTGGTTGTGCCAGTGTATTTTGCACTTTCAAAAAAATTCCGTACAATGTAGTCAGCTACTAAAAGCCTTGAAATGGGGTGGGTGGATGTAATCAAATAATAAATAAAACTCACATCCGAGACATTGAACAGATTCTTCGTGCGCAGGGACGTCCGGCTCGGGATTGCCAACAAGGTGACTTTAGCGGGCTGATCCCCAATCTCAGGTTGCCAATACGCTAAGAAGTTCTCCCTCGCCTTCTTCGTCGACCCTTTCCCCTTCCCCTCCTCATCTACATCTCCAGAGGGACACCAATCGAAATCGACCACACCATCGACCTTGATGCTCTTCTTCTCCAACAGACCCATCCCAGGCAACTCATACACGCTGATCTGCTGACCTGGTTGGATCCTCGCAACATATTTGTCATCGGGACTCCACTTCAACAACGGCCACGACATCTTCTTCGCGTGTCCCTCCGCATCGAGATCGGGTAAAGCGTGGAAGGTTCGAAGGAGGTGACCAGTCTTGACGTCCCAGACAGCGACGTTATTCCCCTCATCCTCTTCGGTAAAAGATGCGGGACCTGGTGGGCCGGGTGTGGGAGAGATGGACTCTTGGGACCAAGTGACGAGGTATGTCTCGCAGGGGCTGAAGTCGAGCAGTTTGACGAGTGGGTGGGCAAATCGAGCGATGCCAGTCCATGACTCGCCAGCCCAGAGACGAACACCAGGACGATGGAGTGAGGCGAGGTAGGTGCCGAGCGGGGACCATGCGGCGAATAGGTCGGTCCAGTTCTGGTGTACCGAGGTTAGGTATCAGCGGTTTCACTATCAGCAAGACAAGGTTGATCACCTTTCTCTGCGTCTGGACGTCAGAGGTGTTCTTGTTGTGCCAATTGATTGCCACGTCCTGGTCTCGATATGTGAGGAACTGGTCTCGCCCGTCTGCTAACCACCAGCGCAAGTGTTCCTAAGATCGAAAGACGGAATCAGCACGCTGAGAGAACGGCCTAAATTCATAAATCACTCCACCTGCGGCTTGTATTGTGGAATCTCCGGCTCGGTGTACTTCTCAGCGAGCGTGGCGAACTTCTCGATGTCAGTGAAGCGGTTAACGAGGAAGGTATGCTTGGCATCGAACTGGACGCCGTTCATGGCCGATGCAACATAGGTCGCTTCCGTGTTCGTCTTGAATTCCATGAACAGATAGCTATGTTTTATCAACAAGCAAGCATCCCCATCAGATATCCAAGTCAATCCTTTGGTGCATGAAGAGCTCACCCTTTAGATTTATTGGCCTTATCATCAAACGGGAAATGTATCTTTCCAGGTTTTATGGGCGCAGCCTTTTGAGTGAACTTCTTTGTGATAGCGGTAAGAAGCTTGTCGCGTTTGGACGAGTCGACGATGGGCACATTATCGACGACGAGGACATTGTCGAAGCCATCTTCGTAAGAGACTTTGTATTTCTCCTCAATGTCGGTGTAGTCGATTCCCTCGTCGTCTGGTACTCTACTTGTGGACGCCATTAGGTTGATAACAGGTGCTTCCTTTACTTGATTTGTAGATGGCGGCGAGGGTAGTCAGGATTGAAATTCAGGCTTGCTTCCCACGCGGGTGAAAGTAATCAAATCAGCCTCTTCACGACCTGAGGGGCGGACAATCGGGTGCCCCATTCTAACTTGGCTAAACATCTCCCAGAATTTTTATGCTCGATTCAGCACAAACGCGGTTTATTCAACCTGTCTCCGTAGCCCCTTTCAGATGGATCCCAACAGCATAATATCGCCTTCTGATCATGACGACACAGTCGGCACTACAATGCGCCTCTGAAAGGTGTGCATCCCGAAGGCGTGCATCTGAAGAGCGGACTGGAAGACGGTGATATGGGTATGGATATGCTGCTTCCGGCGGTACCTCTTCTTTCCTCTTGCGGCATCTGGAGTGAGACCTGCCCGGGCTGGACTGGCCCAATAATCAGCAGTGCTGGTGCTATATAGCCTTGGAACTTACTTTCTACCAATGAGTGACTGGGAGTGTCTCCAACAACGAGCGACTTCTTCTGATCCGGATCCCTTCCATGGTTTTTGCGTTCGGCTGCTGTGGCACTGAGGGCCCAGTACAATGACAGTACAGAATCCGGACTGTTCACACGTAGCTTCGAAAGTTTTTGGTATGGAAAAAGGACGGATAAAAATCATCAGTGTCCTGAAGATGGATGAAAGAAACGATGATTCCATATCACTCACTCCCAAAGCTTGTATCGGGCGACATGCACACGGCCATACGCAGAGACAGCATACCCAGCATAAAACTAGGAGTCGGGTGAAACTTTGCATCATATATGTGGGTAGAGAGGTAGAGAGCGGGGGGCTTGACACAAACGAAAATGAAAAAGGTTCCGAGGACATAGAGCAAGCCACAAACAGTGATTTGAGTCGCTCATTGTTTCCTGCAGGCTTTAATGAATGCGGCGTCACTGCAGCTTTTTCCACTAACAAATCAAGCACATAAGCTATGGACGGCAACTATGAGGCGGCTCTAGGCAATCTAGATCGACGGACTCGCGTGCGTCGCCACATCCATTCGGTTGATAGGCTTCGTGGAAGTGGTCAGATGAAATAAATTTAAAAGAACCAAACCATCCATGATTTGCGCTGAGACAAAAAGTCCATCACAAAACAACTAGATCGCCTGCGCACGAAGCGCAACAGAACACATGAGACTCATCTCCAAATTGTGGCCGTGACAACATCGCTACCGCTTTCCGCCGTTGTTGCGGTGACGCTTCCACCTCGTCCGCTTCGTTGAGCGAATGCAGACCAGAATGACCATTGGGTCCAGTAGCTACCGGCACCATTCGTAGCGCCATCTCGCTCTCGATCCTGGCCTTGAGCATGCTCAGGCTGACTTTTCGTTTATGCCGCGCCTCGGGAGAAAGCGCAGAGTCGATGGCAGGGTGTGGTGGGACGACGTTTAAATTGTCTTGGTGGTGATGGTGTTTGAGGGACGATGAGGATGGCGTGCGGGAGGCCGTCGTGGTCGGCCGCTGTAGTTTGCCATTCGCAGGTGATGGCCCTCTGCTTCCCCCGTTGAGCCTGGGGGAATGGAGCCGCTGCGGCGAAGGAACAGAAGCCGAGGCCAGCTGTATGTTGAGCATGTGCACTTCATCCTCGAGTGCGGTGATGCGACGTTGGAGCGTATGCGTTTTGGCCTGCTCCTGGAACAATAAAGTGTCTAGCGTACGGATTTGAGATTGAGCCTCGGAGAGCTCGAGAGCATGCTGTTGTTTTAGTGCGTGGGTCATCTCTTCGCTCAAGGTCGAATTTTCAGCTACAGGAGACGCCGTTGCACTGTTAGCAGTCGCCTGAATGAGAAGATTCGCTTCATCGAGTTGCGCTTTGGTGCGTATGATCTCTTCATCTTTTAACGAGAGTTCCGTCCTCAAAGCCTCGACCTCCTCCCTCAACCTGTCCATCATCTCTGTGACCTCACTCCCACTACTCGCATGCTCATCCAGTTCGGATTTCAGCGCCTGTATTTCGCGCGCGACGTGCTTATCCTTTGCGCGCAGCCTGTCGACTTCGTCCTGAAGTTGATTCGCCGTGTACCTCGCGCTCGTCCGCTCGGTCGTCAATTCTTGAACGATGGCCTTGGTATCCGAGAGCTCGGCTTCGAGAGCAGTGTAAGCTCTTTGTTGCTCCTCTGTCAATTCTTCTAACCGTTTTCGCTCGCGTGCGTGCTGCGAGTCGAGATGACTATGTTCCTCCTCCAACTCCCCCACCCTGACGTTCGTCTCATCTAACTGCGCTTCCAAGTCTCCAATAAGGGCCTCCCTCTTCCGCAGTTCGCTCTCGAGATCTCCGATTCTGTCAGCCAATTCAACCTTGTCCTCTTGCAGCTCGACGATCCTCGGGCCCATCTCATCAAGACGACTTAGTAACTCGACATTCTCCTTCTGCAGGGTCTTGGCCGTGTCTTGGGCCTGGATGAGACGTTTGTTGACAGATGTGATCTCAGACTGATGGGAAGAGTGTTGGTGGGAGAGTTGCGACGTTTGAGATTGAAGTGACGCTATGGACTGTTGGGCCGTAGAATGTTGAGACTTGAGAGAAGTGTGTTCTTTGAGAATGCGATCGCGTTCGGCTGTGAGGCCTGCTAGCGTAGACAAGGCTTGATCATGATTAGTCGACAGCTCGTCGTGCTTGGCTTTCCATTTGCCCTCCGTTTCAGTCTGGTCCGCAAGCTGCTGTTCGAAAGCGTCCCGTTCGGACTTGATCTTACCGTGGGTCTAAGCAGTGAAGACATATGAGATAATCATACAGCACCAAGATCAAGCCGCAGCGCACCTGCTTCAACTTCGACAACTGGAACTCGAGTGACTCGGCCCGATCCTGTGCGCCTTTCATGCTCCTCTCGATCTGCTCCACCCGATCGTCCTGCTCGATCTGCTCCTCGAGCTGGCGTACCCGAGCCCGCTGTTGGCTTAACTGCGTCTTGAGGTCCGTCACGCCCCGTTTCGTGATCTCAAGTTCCCTCTCCGCGTTATGCGCGCGTTCCGACATGTTAGACGAGGTCTCTCGGAGGTTCGACGATATATGTTGGGCCTCGGCGCATTCCCTCTCAAGCTGAGCGACACGTTCGTTGAGGCTTTCGGTAGCCGCGCGACTCTCTTCTAGCTGCTTTTCGGTTTGTTGCGAACCTGAAACGCAACGTAGACTTGAAATGTTATTCGTAGCGCCCACATCATAGGGCTTAGGGGCGTACGCTGTTCTATGCCCTCCAAGTGCTCGAGTGCCGTCGTTAAGGAAGCTTTCTCGGCCACCAGGAAGGAGATCGTTTGTTGCTGACTCTGTAATGAGGACTGTAAAGCGGCCACATCGACAGCGGGTTCTTTAGGCTGGGGTTCTGGCTCAAGTTCCACTCTCGGAGGAGTTACAGTGGTGACCGATAGAGGCGAAGACACGGGCATGGGTCTTGTAATGGGTGATGCATTGGACTCCTTCTTAGTCGGCGGAGGCGGCACTGGCGGTGTGTGCGGCATTGGATGTGGGGAAACTGGAGCAGAAACATCCGTAGGAGCACTAGCACCTCTTCCGTTCAGAGGAGGGCTACAACTCGTACGGAGCACTGTGAGCGGCGTTGTGTAATAACTGAAATTACGCGCTCCAACTCACGTCGCGTCTCCTCCCAACCATCCCAAGTCGCTCCTGTCGTCTGGCACCGGAGCTTCTGACCCAGGTGGCGAGAAAAGTACCGAGGCCGACTCGATAGATTGGGGACCTTGCGAGCTCCCAGCTAGATGCGAGAGATTGCTAGGCACAGGTGCGCCAACCTTCTTTTTCTTTTGATGGGATTTAAGCTATGGGGGGCCAAGATCAGACCAAGTTGGAATCTGATATCGGCAAGGTTGCATTACCAGGGCCTTTGCTCGTGCCGCCTTTGCTGCTCTCTCGTCGTCCGCCATCGCTTATATGAGAAAGTAGGGATGGGATACGTGTTTTAGTTTGGACCGCTGGCTGAACGCCGTGGAACTGTACCTCTCCGCGATCTACCGCGATCCCTGAAGCTTTAATTGTGCACTCCAATGGACAATCTCCTCTGATTCGATGACGCCTGTCGATAACACCCTGTACTACGATTGATTGAATTCCCACGGTATCTCCCATCAACAAAACAAGCTAGCAAAGCCACTACCACACATTTTGCCAATCTGCTCTCCAACTTGTATGAGAGTCTCGACGCCGCTCCTCGAGTTGCGAAGTAAATCAGAGTCCCACTTCACTGATCCCTTGGGTGCGACCATGACCGTGGTCGATCCGCCATACTGGAAGTAACCCATATCGTCACCCTTGTTGATGCTGGTGTGAGGATCCTGGCTGAACTGGATGCTGCCGACGAGGAGAGCTCCGACGGCAACGAAAGCAAAGTTCTTCCCGTTCTTGTGATTGAGCATCTGAACAGCCCGATGGTTGGCGGCGAAAACATCCAAGTCCTCCTTTACAGCTTGCGGGTTGACTGAAGGTGGAGGGAACCGATATGAATACTCTCCACTCGAATTTGTTTTGATTTTTCGGAAAAGACGTACCGGTATAGTAGTTTCCGGCGAGAACAGTCCTGTTTCCGAGCTTGGCGTCGATAGGAGCGTGGAAGCGATGATAGTCTAATTGTTCAAATTGATCCAGGTTTAGCCCCGCGCCATATAACCGCCAGTCTCAGTTTATAAGAAATACCAACCTTGTGGTGCCAGCCGGAAAACAGCGATCTCAGGTGCATCACCAAAGAGTTTAGTCGCCTGCTCGGTAGATATGTCCAACAACTTGGCGACCGTGAAATCCTTCCCTTTGATCCTATCATCAGCAGCACGATTGTATGTAAGCAACTGGTATCCCTGTCGAATATCACCGTAAGCCCGGCTCACCAGATGTTTTGGGCCTCCTGTGTACTCTCGAACACCACGCATCTGCTATCCGCCGGACTTGTGACGATGCTTGGATCGTTCGGGCCAGCGATTGGCCTGGCGCCTACCTTCAGCTTCCTGGAGAAGAAAGAGTTGAACGTAGGGTACTGGGTGAAGTCTTGGATGAGTAGTTGCGAGGTGTCGATTTTGTAGTCGGCAATGAATGCCTGGATGTGGCCTTGGACGTATTTTGGGTCTGTGTTGTCATACTCCTTCCCCACTGAGTATGATCGGGTGGTAGGTCATTAAGCTGCACGCAAGAAATACTTGAAAAGACGTACTGTATTCGCTGAACCATTTGAAGATAGGTTCGAGAAGTTCAGGGCCAAACTACCGCACACGGTGGTATGAGCATGATATTCACAGACGTGCTTTGTCTGGTCTTACATGTGTAGTGTTGAAGGCCAGGTGCATGCCCACAGCAGTGAATGTGGGCATATATTCCCAGAATTGCTTTCCGGTTTTGCGATCGACGACCCAATTTCCTGTGAATCGCTCGTAAGTGACTCTCGTTCTTCTGGTTCAAAGGACGGAGCCTTCTCACCATATCCATCCTTCTGATAGTCCTGTTGGTTCAGAGAAGGCGAGCATGTCAGTTACTTCACGGGAGGGCTAACCTTGCGACGAGAACCAGCGCGCTTCGTACCTGGTTGATCTTATTTTCAATGTCGGCGACCTCCCCAGTTTGCGGAGTTGGGGCGTTAGCATCGGTCTCAGTGTTCGATTGAGAATGGCCACCAAACCATCCCGGATCACGACGAGACAGGGTAGAGAGGATGGGGTCCGGTGTATCGTTGGGCAGTAAATCCCGCGCCAATACTTGATACAAGGAAGGCAAGCCGTATTAGAGACAAATTCCCCAAGAGGCGATGAACAAAACATACGCTTGAAGGACTTCTTGTCACCAAAGGGTAGCAGGTTCAGCATTTCCTCGACGTCATGGTTCTGAGCTCCAAGTTTCTTCATGACCTCGTAGCTGATCGCTCCATCCTGAATGCAAGCAATAAGATGGTAAGGGCTGGAACCTCCAAGGTGATGAAGGGTGCCATTGAAACTCACAATTATAGAATGTTCGAGCCAGGAGAACCACCTCTTAGGAGAGCTCAGTAAAGACCTTCGCTTGGTGCCTGCTCTACCGCGTCGAGAAGGCCGGGTCGAGCCAGGGTGAGAGCCAGCGACCAAGGAGAACAAAGTGGAGCACCCGAGCGCAAGGAAAAGAGCAGTGATAACCTTCATGGTGGTAATAAGAAAGAGGTTTTCTTTGGATATAAGGCGATAAAAAATTTGAAGTGAAAGAATGAACAGCAAGAGCGATAACAAGGGATAAAAGAGAGAGAGAGAAAGAAAAGAAGGGAGTGAAAGAAGGAGAGGGAAGAAGGAGAGGGAAAGTGAGGTGCTTGACCTCTAACTGGAACCCCGTCTATTTATATAGCTGGAGATCTGGCACGCTCGCCAGCGATGGTAATGATGTTAGAAACTGAGGAACCAGAGTGAAACAGAAAGGGGTCGCTGTTACATATTGAAAAGCGCTCGGCTCCGAAGCTGAGCTCCTCTAGCCATCAGTGGAGTCCCGCTGATCATGATCGTGAAATTGAAGCGTGCTCATGGTAGCCGCAGATAGGTAGGTGGTAGATAGGCATTGCATTGTCCGTTGGCTGGAGTGCGCCGCCTCTCGCGGGCTTACAAACTCCGTAGGTGACCCTGCCTACTGTTTCAAGCTCGCATCTTTCCTCCTGACACAGCGTATATGCTCTTTCTTTGGCACTCTTCCAGATAGTCATGCATGGACATGGCCAAGCATTCTGCTCACCCATTCAATTTGAAGCAGTTTGTGTTGGTTTTCGACCCACATCAGGACAACCTGAGGAACTTACGTCAACCATTGGATTTGACCCGCCTTTCGCCGCAGGAAATAGGGCTCATCAGGAGCTGTAAACGGCGTTCGTATACCGTTGTTGGTGCATGTGCATTGACAAGAGAACTTGCTCTCTCGATGCTAGGTCCGACCACACTCACTGGGGTGGCAGTCTATCATGTTTAGTGAACTTCTTCTATCACCACAGGACGCGTTATCTGGCACTCCATAAAGAAACCCAGAATATGATAACGAACTCACTAATCTAAGAAACGGCCTGGGTTTGTCCCAGGCAATAGGCCACGAGCGCCGAGTGTGGCGTGATAAGGAGGGAATCGCTCTCACCCATCTGTAGAGCAATCATACAGCCCGAGTTACACAAGCTCTGATACCTATCGCACTCAGATCGAATTGAGTTGATTTTGAACTCATAAGAAAGTGACGAAAGCGGCGATTTTGTGGTTACACGTTCCCTTTGCGGCCCGTATCTGTTATTCTAGAGACACTCTTCTCTTCCCGCCCACCCTTGACCGATTTTTTCTTTCTCTCTCTCATTATCCTCCCATCGCCGACCCGACCTGTTCCGCCAACCGCGCCAGCTCGTTAACGCCTAAGACACTCTCTGAAGTGCCAGCTACATTTTGGCAGAAAGGAAAATCACCGAATTGCAAAGCCGACTGGTATCCAAACCCCCCGCGGCTCCCCGCCATATCCATCCACTCTCAATCTCTGCCCCATCCCACCCTCTTCCCTCCCCTTTCGACCTTATCCAACTGTCCATGGCATCCAACCAGCAGGAGTTTGCGGAGCGCATCGCTGCCGCCCGTCGCGAGGCAGATCAGTTGAAGGAAAAGATTAGGACGCAACGAGAACAGGCAGCGGATTCGAGCTGTGAGCACGATACCATCAGTTGACGCCAAGTATAACACTAAAGCCATTCTCATATCTCAGTACGAGCGATGGCTGCGGTTAGTCATGCTGTTCCATGCACCGTTGACATACAGAAATTGAAACGTTTAACTGTTTTTCTTGGATTTTTGCATTCAGGATGTCGAGCCTCTGCCACGGATAGTCATGAAGCCCCGGAGATCGCTACGCGGTCATCTGGCCAAAATCTACGCAATGCATTGGAGCGCGGGTGCGTCACCGTCTGTTCCTCATCAAATTCCATCCCCGACTAACTTGCATGCTCTTATCCTATTGCACCGCCTTCATCTCCTATATGAAACAGACAAACGCCACCTCGTGTCCGCATCCCAAGATGGTAAACTCATCATCTGGGATGCCTATACCACCAACAAGGTCCACGCTATTCCTCTCCGATCGAGTTGGGTCATGACCTGCGCCTATGCACCCTCCGGCAATCTCGTTGCGTGTGGTGGTCTTGACAACATTTGCTCGGTGTACAATCTCCGCCAGAAGGAGGGTGTCCAAGTCAAAGGCGCCAAGGAGCTCTCAGCGCATTCGGGTTATCTCAGCTGTTGCCGGTTCTTGAGTGACCGGCAGATCGTTACAAGTTCCGGGGACATGACCTGCATGCTTTGGGATATCGAGGCTGGTGTGAGGACCACCGAATTCAGCGATCACACTGGGGACGTCATGAGGTTTGTCTCGTATCACTTGAACTTCATCAGGAAAGGCAAACGCTCATTCTCACTTCCAGCTTGTCGCTTGGACCCAACCCGAATGTCTTCGTCTCTGGTGCATGCGACGCGACCGCCAAACTTTGGGATATCCGAACGGGTAAGGCCACTCAGACATTCGTTGGACACGAGTCCGATATCAACGCCGTACAGTAAGTTAAACCTCTGCATTTTTGTCCTTCCTCATCCCTCACCTTTCCTCCGCATAGATTCTTCCCGAACGGAGACGCATTTGCCACAGGCTCTGATGACGCTTCGTGCCGCCTGTTCGACCTGCGCGCCGACCGGGAGCTCAACGCATACATGAACGACACAATCCTTTGCGGCATCACCTCTGTCGCGTTCTCCATTTCGGGCAGGCTGTTGTTCGGTGGATATGACGATTGGACTTGTAACGTCTGGGACACGCTGAAAGGAGAGCGTGTCGGTGTGTTGACCGGCCATGAGAACCGGATCTCTTGCTTGGGTGAGCGCAATGTTCTAGAAGAATGACAACTAGCAAACATGCTGATCGTGTATCTATGCAAACGAATAGGCGTGTCTTCGGACGGGATGGCGCTTTGCACTGGCTCTTGGGACAGCTCTCTAAAGGTTAGAGACAATCCTGGTGTTGATTGTTATGCAATGTCTGACGATATTTCCCTTGTTAGATCTGGGCATAGGTTTCTCACTTTTTACATACACTATCGCCGGTTCCGGCCGTGTCTTCCTGGCTCCACTGTTCCATTTTTGTATCGTGTCTCGCCTCAACACTATGTTACCGGTTTCTTTTATGCATTCGACCCCATATCTCTCGCATTCTCCTTTTCGCTGCCTCCCCACCCGGACGCCACATTCCCTTCCCCCATCACCCAAGGCTTTCTTGTCTCACTTATACCGGCGGTCTTCGGATGCTCCAGGTGTTTGCCCCACCTTCCCTCCCTCCGTGTCCCATATGTATATATTCTCTGATATCTGGGCTGCCATCTGGCCATGCTAGCGGTCTTTTTCTGCCTGCCTTCACGTTTATCGTGGCCCATTTTCTTCTCTATTCCTCCTTCGTTTGTATATAATTCTTGCTCTTGATCGGTATATCCCAGCGTCCACTTGGCATATGCCTCCGCTTTGCCTTGGACCCCTGAAATAAAACTTGGAAAGACACTTGCTGGAGCGCTGTTTTTGTATGACCTTAACCACTCGTTTGCATACTAGCCCTGCCCAAGCAACATCAGGGCATGCGTCTCCTATCGCAGTGGACGGACGTTCACTTTCTGTTGAGGAACATTTCGCTTTCCTTTCGTCCAGTCAAAATACTCGGAGGATCCGCAATCAACCATAGAAACACAAAGAATAGAATCAACAAAACTTGACTGAAGGAGCGTATGAGTTGCCATTCCAATACGATACGACCCCACATCACCATAGCCCAGAGATACCACGCATAGCCTCGGCCGCCGACGTGCTGTACTGTTCCGAATCGATGTGCTCGCTGCCGCCCAGCTTCAACCCAATTGCTGAGGCACCACCCAACTCAAATGGCGACGGGTGATCGTGGTGGTGGCGACGACGGTATATGTCTCGCTCCTGATCATCTTCGGGCATACGAGGGATATGGCTGCGCTTGGCCTCGCCGTTGCTCTGGGTCCGGGGCAGATCGTGACGAGGGTGTTCCGGCCTTTTCGCGAGTTCCTCTGCTCGGTGCTTTTCCCTAACCCACTCGGCTGGACCATCGTGATGACCTGAGATGTGATTGCGCTTGGCCTTGGCATGTTTGTGATGGTGATGGTGATGGTGGTGGTGGTGGTTGTGACGATGATGTTGAGTCCGTGGTGTGGGATGGGCGAGGGCGTAGTCCTTGAGTGAGGTCACGTCCTTGTCGAGCCGACGCTTTTCGAGGGGGGCAGCGACTGAGAGAGCGGCGTAGAGAAAGAGGCTCAAAATGGTGGCACGGGCGACCATAGCTTTAGAGAGAAAAGATGAAAAGAAAAAATAGCTGGAGAAAGATCTTTCTAGAGAGACGAAGGAATTAGTATTTTCGTGTATGAGAGAGATGAAGTTAACCTCACAATGTAAAAGAAGTGTCAGAGGGTAGATGTAACCAAAAAAAAAAATTGAGTCTTAACAGGCTGATGAAGAGTGAAGTGAAAGAACCGGCGAAGAAGACGACTCACGGCTCGCGACGCCATCTCCCCTTTATTCTCTTCGATACGTGGCATGCAGGCCATGTTTCAATGTAGCTATTCAGTAAGCCGGTCGCTCCATCTCCAAGGAGTTGGTCGTGACGTTTGACGGAGCAGCTTGCTGCGCGTTTCAGATAGTGGACGAGCACATGCGTGGTCCATCCTATCGCCATGACAGGCTACTGGCTATGGGGTCATTAGAAATATTTAATACGAACGCTTGTCAAACGGTATTGAAAATCAATCGCACTGGGACTGTGAACACAGGCATAGATACGGAGCGCAACTGTCATGTTTGGATATCTACCTTTGGATCTCTGCCGCTACTTCTCCCTCTCGCTACTGTACACTTCAATTTGAAAACCACTGCTTCCTTCGCTGGTCGATGTTTTTGATGGATAGAGCAAGGACTCTGCCTATATCCCTCCCACCTCCGTCGTCACCGATATCGAAGCACGCCAAAGTGCTTTATAACGGTAGCCAGCGGTGGAGAGTCTTCTCGCTCGTCTGCTACGGCCTTTCCACCGTGATAGGCGTTATGTGGTATACTGGGGCACTTTCCGCTCGCCAGATTTACAACAATACTACTCGTATTTCCCTGGATATTCCGGTGGAAGTGAGCGACCAGTCTAGCACAGAGGTTGTGGTCGGAGGTCCTCCTGCCGCGACAACGCCATCAGCGCCGTCAACGAAGATGGCTCTGTCAAAGCTTGGTATATCCGCAGACGAATCATTCGCACTTGGTTCAACAGACCCAGTCAAGTATACAGCCTCCCTGACCGACTTCATCTATACCTACTTCCCTCCCAAAATGCAAAAGTCGCTCACTTACGGCCTTGCGCAGTACTTCCCCAAAGACGGGGTGCCTTTCCCTGACCACGAAAATCTACTGGCCATGGTTGATTACCAGAACGGATGGCAAACGGACAAGCGACCAAGGCCCGTAACATCAAGCTGGAGGAGACATAACCTTGGATGGAAGTGGGAAATGCTCGGGGATGCGGAGGCGGAGCACTGGGTGAAGAGGATCTTCTCCGAGAGTCTCATTAAGGAGGTGTGGAATGCCCTGCCAGCGGTCATTCTGGTACGGTGCTGCAAACCCATCCCGCAACCCCACCCGCGCATACTGACCTTACGTTAACAGAAAGCAGACATGCTCAGATACCTCCTGCTCCTCGTTCAAGGCGGAGTCTATACAGACGTGGATACGTCTTGTCTCAAACCCATCGTCAACTGGGGCGCGAGCGCGACGTTGTGGCACGAAGGGAGAGGTTGGTTGGTCCCAACTCGGAGAGGGCAAACCCTGGAGAGCATGATAAAATCTCTTGGCCCACCTAGCGTTGTAGTCGGTGTCGAGGCTGATGTCGGGGGCAGAGCAGATTGGAACGAAGTACGTTGCCTGTTCTGCATGGCTGCGACCTGTGCCTCACCGTATCATATCATTGCGTGGATGCCTGCTGAACCCCCTTCTTGCTCGTTTTGAAACAGTGGTATGCCCGCCCTGTCCAAATCATTCAATGGACACTCGGTTCTACACCCTCCCACCCGATATTGCTCGACTGTCTCTCGCGGATCGCGAACACTACTCAACGAATATCGACTTGGTCAGCCGAGCGTGATGCCAAAGTCGCACAGCTCAGAGCGGAAGGCAGCATTCAAGCGGCGGAAAAAATAGCCAATGCTCGGTCTTGGGTCGACCCCAAATTCGGGGGCCATGCCTCCGTCATGGAGTGGACAGGACCGGGCGTGTTTACTGATTCTGTCTTCCGGTGAGCCCCTTTTCTAGCTCTCCATCTACAAAAAAAGGCTCGCCTATCCGGGTACTCACGCACTTCCCATCGTATTTCAGCTATCTCAGCGCTCGATACAACTTCACCTGGCCAGAGGTACAAAACCTACGGACGCCGCTGCGTGTCGGGGATGTAGTCGTCCTGCCCGTTACGGGTTTCAGCCCGGGCGTAGATCAGTTCGGTGCGCAAGGTACTGGAGATGCGCAAGCAATGGTACACCACCGGTTTGCCGGGTCATGGAAAGGGGTTGAACAAGGGTGGCCGGGCAGTTGGCGTTGAGATGAACTCAGGCTGTGCCTTTGTGCGTTACGGGGCTGGACATTCTAGAACGGAGTTGTGTGTACGATTGGGCGCAATCTTATTATCATATATGAACGGGATGACAAGCATGTGCTTCTCATCTCCATCAGAGCGTAAGCATCGATGTCCCTACACATGTTTCCTTTGACCATGTGGGTGACATCGGTCCTGATCCACGTTTTACAACTCTGTTTGTCTGTTAGTTTGGGGGTTGTTGTGTTCGAGGTAGTGATGCGGGAAAGATTTTGGCAAGTATCATCTCGGTCTCGGGGACGTCTGCGGTGGGAGGATCCGACCTCTTAAGACTTATGAACGCTCGGACGGGCAATATAACAGTGGTCGCACCCAAGCATTCCTGTTCAGATATCACTGGGGACCATGATACATGTAACGTAGGGGGGAAAGCTTGACGGTATAGCATCGAGAACGACAGATTCAGGAAAACCGAAACACCTCAGTTCGCGAAGCGTCCTCCTTGGAAATCCTGACCCCCCGGCTGACCCCACGTTTGACCCTCATGTTGCTGAGCGCCCCGCTGTTGATCACCCATCTGTGGCCACATCCCACCCTCAGCCTTGAGCAGCTTGAAGAACTTCTTCTTCGCCTTCGGCTTGGGGTTGGTCTCCTGCAGGAACTCCTGGACGAGCTGGTGAGATGGCTGCTTTCCGGCGCCTTGGTGCTTCAGGAATTCATGCCATTTCTTCATGATCGGTGGGACCCCGTTCGTGGAAGGGGAAGGAGCGGAATAGCTAGAGGGCGCGGAATAGCTGGAGGGCGCGGAGTAGGCATCGTGATTGTCGTTGCCGCCGTAGAGGTTGCCGTTGTTCAACTGATCTTGGTACTGATTCTCGCTGGCTACCCAACGCTTCTGCATATATCCGTCCCCATGGGTATGTTGATTGTCCTGACCGAATTGACGGTGGTGGTGGTAGCCGTGATGGTGTCTGTGTTGTTGGGGACCGGCTTCGAAGGGACGAACGCCTTCGAAACTCACTCCTTCAAAATGGGGTTCCTGATGGTGGTGCTTTCGGTGGTTATGGGGATGAGCGGGGTTACCCTCTGGGTGATTGGGGATCGGTGCAGCAAGGGAGAGAGCTGCGAAAAACGCGATGCCGAGGAAAGTGGTGCGTGCGACCATGTTTGCTTTATTTTAGATGAAGAGAGGGTGGTTCTGAGAAGACATAGGAAGGAGAGGGGAATACTTAGTTATCTGAGCGATGGCGAGGAGGGAATATAGCGTGTGATACTGACTCACAAAAAAAAAAAGATCAAAGGTTTGGTCTGACGACGACTGAAAGGAGCTGATCGTAGGGAGAGTTGAAATTGAAAGAGGTTCAAGTTGTAGAAGAAAGGATAAGAAACGAAGGGGAGAATGTGAAAGAGCTGGCTGGTAATGGAGAGAAAACTCACCGATTCCATGCCGATATTTATACTCCTCTAGCTATGACCATACGATGCTCGCTAAATCATGCCGAGACATTTATTTGATGCCCCTTGGCTAAGTTCTCGGCGGTTTCAAGCGTAGTAGAGAAGCGGACACGGGAACAGTCGATAAATTAGGGCAATTGCCGCACAGGTGGTTATCAAATGATGAGACAGATTGCGAGGCCACAGTATCCAGGAGGTCCCGCAGCACAAAGATGGTATATGATAGTTGGCAGAGGGCATGCGCTGGCGCATGTCTCAGAACATCCCTAGGCATGTGGTATATGCCTTCAAATACCGGGTATTAGAAAGCAAAAGCAAAAGAAGGGCTCGTACACACCAGTGATTGTTTGATAAGACGTAATGGGTAGCCGAACTATCTTGTGGATGCAGGTGTTTATTTGATCATATAACTGGTTACAGAGATATTTGCAGGTATGAACTCCGGCTCAGGGTGAAACGCGGCTTTTCTTCCACCATTTCTTCCAACCTGCCTCCTGACTGACATCTCTTGCATTTCTATCTCATTATCAAGGGCACAATGCTGCGGGTCGCTGCGTGAAAGAGACCGTATCGTGAATCTGAAACTCTGACAAGCCGCCATCACCCTTGTTTTATAACCTCTGAACCCTTCGCGTTAGTCGTCTCACTTGCACAGGATTTGGCCGACTTCCTTTCTAACGGCAGTGTCGTGGATACATATGCTACGTCACTGTTGGCCAGCACACCACGATGTAAAAAGCGGGGAACCTGAACCCAGATTACAAATCGCAGTTGGGTGGCGGTGAGATTATAGGAGAAAAGATCAAAAAGTAACCATGAAAATGATCACATGGTCCGATGCTTCAAGAAAGACGCCCATGAGAAACACACTACTGAGCCTTCATGAAGTTGACCGCCTTGATATTCTTCCGGTTCTCCCTCCGCAATGCCTTCTGCGCCTCTGGCGTCCCGGGTTGAGGTGCAGGTGCAGACTTTCCTAAAGAAACCTTAGGATCGTGTTGTGGTTTGAGAAGCGTCCACAACCAAGGAGGGTATTGGTCGTCGGGAAGCGAGACGATGGGTTTCTGGTCCTTTAGCCATGTCACACCTTCGAGTACAGTGTCTGGGAGACATGATGATCGCATGGCGTCTGGGAGAGCCTCAGAGGAAGATGTGAACGTCGATGGTGTTGATTGAGAAGCTAGGACTACAGGGAGAGAACCTGTTCATAAGCAACATATGTTTTGGTGTCTGTGTTACGTACCGGTCGCAGCCGCGGATTTTGGCACTGCTTTTGCATAGCTCCTGCATTGCCTCGAGATCGTCCCAAGCGTTCTCGACGGAGTACTGAGGTATCGGCGGCTCATTGTGCAAGACATGTTTTGGCAGGATGGATTTTCGGGACGTGAGAACTCTAAATTCAGGCACATCTCCGAATCGTTTCTTCTTCCACAATGGTTCAATTACGAGCCAGAAAAGCTCGGACGTCTTATGCAATCCAATTTCCTGACATTGGCGACGAGGAAGATCAGCCCCAGTCTTCGTCCTCTGGCGGTGACGATGGCCCTGGCCATGGAGCGGCGAGCACATCAAGACAACAACCTCAGAAGCGACCGAAACGGCGAGCACCGTCACGAGCGGAGTCCGACGCCAGCGGCTCCAACTTCTCTGCCGATTCGAAGAATAAACCCGCATCTGAAGAATCCGATGAAGTGTCTGATGCAGCTGTTGATGAGCGACTTCTCTCTGATGCAGACAGATCGAACGAGCGTCGTAACGACCTCGACGATGATGACGAATCTGTGCTGGAGGGTGGCTCTTCTAGACCCGGACAGGTTGTGAGGAGTGCTGTGAGAGGGATAGATCAAACAAAGATTGGCGCCTTAGCGGGCCGTCACGAACGCAGCGGTCCTCTCCCTCATCTTGTCAGTAAGGACGTGACTGGACGGCCGACGCCGCTATATACCCCGCCCGATGATTCATTCAACAAACGACGCCTTCTCCGGGAGCCAAATCTATTTGGAGACGATCCAAACGCAGCCGGTCTCTACGGGACCTACGCCGAGCAGTCGAAGGATAGGACCAGCCGCAAGTGGAGTCAAGTTGTGAGCCCAGGTCCAGCCTGGGAGCTTCTAGAGGATGTATCGTGGCACAAGGAACTATTCAAGAGTGAGATCTCGCCTGCAACACCAACGCAGCAGGACGCAATGGACGTTGATACGAAAGGGAACAGCCAGTCACCACGACCACTGGTCTACCATTCCGTCCGGGTCAACCCAGAGAGGATAGAACTTCTTAACACGAAGTGAGCTATGCCGCTTAGATAGAATCATGCATGGTCCAAGTGCACAGGTGGTAACAGCGTTCACATTCTTCTATAGAGATGCAGAGCCATTTCTCCCATCCGATACTGCTTCCAAATCCTTACCTCCACCTGTCCCATGCCACTTTGGCCCTTTCGGCTCACAAATTCGTGTTGAAGTGGATTGCATGTCATCCTACGCACTGTCCGAATACCTAGAAGACAGCCGAGCGCACGTCTTCAACGTTGGAGCGCCAGTTTGGGGTCTGGATTGGTGTCCGATCGAAGAATCTAACATCAAACGTCAGTTCGTGGCCAATTAATTTGAGAGAGAAACAAAAAGCTAGCTAATCTCCGACTAACTAATCTGTTTCTTCTTCTATTCTTCTATAGATCGAAAGGGCAAACAGTATCTGGCTGTAGGACCATCCACGTCCAAGGACTTCAGTCCTCCCATCGGATCGCGTCTATCACGTCCGGCTCCAGCTTGCATCCAGATCTGGTCGATGGGCCCCAGCCCTGATGATGAAGGTGAAGCGGTCATGCGATGCGAGATGGTTCTTTGCGTCGACTGTGGTCCTGCACAAAGCTTGAAGTGGTGCCCTCTCCCATCTCATGATGCGGTTAGTTAGCTGGATTATTTTCCTTTCAGTTCGTCAGCTGGGTAGGGCGGTCGACTGACTTTCGGCTCGTCATAATTTGAGTGGTCTGACAAAGATCAGGACGCGTCCTCCACAAACGCTGAAGCTTTTTCTCGCCCACCGCGTAAACTGGGAATCCTTGGCGGAGTTTTCGCGGACGGATCGATAACCTTCTGGGCGGTCCCGGATCCAGAGGATTTGCACCATCTCGTCCAAAAATCATCTGCTTCTGAACAAGAGTACAGAGATGGATATGATGCTATAAAAGGTAACTAGTCTATAATCTTTGGATGCTGGCCTACTCAAGAAGTTGCCTGAATGTCTATTATCTATTCCCCTTCAACCTCCCCGCTCTAGTGGGTCTCAAGAAACCGCTTCTTCGGATCGAAATGGACGATGTACCATTCTGGTCGCTGGACTGGGCGAACAGCGAGATGATCGCAGCTGCAACCACGAACGGTGTGCCTCCTGGGTCTCGTTGCCTGCTACTTCAACTTATAGCTCGACCATCTGTCTCAAAGGCATCATCTCTGTATATCACATAAAAGATCACTTTATGGGGAAGGCTACAGAGTGTAGGATGCCTAACCATCTGATGAGGGCATTGCGTCTCGGCTGACTTGTGGTTTCAATCTTCACTTCCAGGCATCCTCCCGACATATTTCCGCCGAGTCCACCAATCGGCTATTCGATCGCTTGCTTGGATGAAGCTCCCTCCTTCCAACGGGTCTGGACGCTTTTGTTTCTCCCAGGACCCGACAATCATTTGTAGTGTGGGATACGATGGGCAAGTCCTCTTCGTGGACGTGAGGGATGAGATTGTCAACGAGATGGCGAGGTACCGAGGTACGTGCTTTGCTCTTTGAACACCGGAGCAACGATCCCTCATGAGGCATCCGGGAATGGACCTGTCCAGATGTGATCAATAGCGTTGTGTTTGCTCCATGGACCGGCGGACCGGTTTGGACCGAGAGTGAGATCATCAAGTGGGGGAGCATCGGTCCGACCGAGATCGGTCGAGGCCATCTGACGATGCAGACCGTTGGATCCGTCTGGGTAAAAGTCTTCCCGAATCCTCTGCAGCTTACCGTTCCTGCTGAAAGCATTGTACGATCGATTTGAATGTCTGCCAGTCTCTCGCGGTATCGGACTACCATCCGTTCTTGGCAGTGGCGTCCGCCGATGGGAGTTGTCAGACGACCAACATTTTGAAGGTGATGAGGCAGAGGTTTAATGGGGTGGGTTTTGTCGCCGCAATCATGATGTAGGAAGCGGTCACTGTTCATACCGCTGATTGCTTTCGACTTGTGTGCCATTCATCAGGCTAGAGTCTTCTACAAGATCTTCCAGATGGACTATAACGGCAACACTGGAGAATATCGGATGCTCGAGAACTTTTTACCAATCGTATGCTCTTCGTTCTGAAAAAATCTCTGAAAACAGAAGCCGAATAGATCCTAATCTATCCTTGCTAAACCTCTTTATAGCAACTGAGTGGTACTCGGAACACCCTCGTGACCAACGACCCGTCGGAGCCATCGAAGCCCAAGCCGAAGAAGCGCGCCAAAGGTAGTGCGAAAGAGCCGGTCGCGCCTGCGACAAGCCACACGACGGCTGGATGGCCTCCAGAGGTGTCCGTCAATGTCGTCTCGTGGAACTCTGGCAACGGTTTGACAAAGGCGAGGTTGTTGGCGAGCGGAATGGCGAGCGGGCTGGTGAGGGTTGAAGAGATGACAGGGTGGGTGAGGGATGGAGTGCTTAGTGATGTGGAGGAGCCAGAGTCGGATGGAGATGAAGAGGATGGTGAAGCTTGAGGGTGTGGTCCAAGCTGGGAAGCTTGAGTGTAGAAAAATAGAAACGTTAAGAGGCAAAAGATATTGAAACCATTGTATAACCTGCGATCTCTGCGTATTGTAGCATAGCACTAAGCCAACTGACGGGGCGTTGGTAACCAGGGGAGGTAATTTCAGAGGAGCCTCGAACTTAAGACACCAAGCAAGGTCTTCGGAAAGACCCTATTCTGATAGATATCTCGAAGAGGAGCTCGCTTCACTTTGTCTCTCATCTATTTCCCTAGTGCCGTCAATGCCAACAAGGGCATCATGGCACCAACTCTCGAGTCAAGAAGAACGACACTGGCTCTTCATGAGTTTTATTAGTAATCGATAGAGTTCTTGATACAAATTAGATGAGGAGCTAGAAGGGTGTGGTGTCTGCTGAAGGAAAATCGAGTGTCATCACTACGTTGGCAACGGATGCTACATTCCTGTATAAGACATAACGCAGGGTCATTTAGGAAGTCCAAAAACAGTTGTTTCAGATATCTACTTACGAGCCTGGAGGCTTTTCTGACCGCTCTTCCTATTCAGGACTTGCTCGGCAACAATCTTCCCGACATCAACATCGACGTAGACATCAGACGGTGAGGTGGGCACGAATATAGACGGCGACAATGGTCTATTGGGGTAAGATGTGATGGCGGCGAGCAGCTGCGCGCTGTATATCAACGAGGCTACGGCTGTCAACGGACAGTGGTGAGGAATTTCAACATGTGATTGCGTCCGCTCAGAGTTAATCCAGGTACACACATTGTTGACGACCTTTCACATCATCATAATTGGTTTCGGTCATCGAAGTGAGTCGCGGAGATAACGTGTGGAGGAGGGGAGTTGGTGAAGACAAACAGCGGGCCTGTGCATCTTTTTATACGCAGAGCGCCCAAGCACCACAGGTGACCCAAGAATGGGATGGTACCTGAAGGGGCCTACGCCAAGTAAAAACGAGGGATGACGCATATAGGGCACAAGTACAAGCCCTGCGGTCATGGGTGATTGTTTAGGAGGAAATATCTCCCCCAGAATCATTGCGGGGCACACTGCGCTACGGCCTGGGAGGTTGTTTCCTTCCCAGGGAAGACAACGGATTCGTTGGCCTACCCCATATATCAGAAGACAGAGCATTTGAGTCTATCACCTCGATCCGTAGAGGCCATGGGTCAGCGTGGCATGTGGCGTACAGGATAACGATAACGTTGCGCATCACGACACGTGAAGAATGACGGGTTGCTGATGTGATGACCTGATCATTCTCAGCCTCGAATGCGCTCATAGTGTTCACGGCGTGGGATGTTGTCGCCGAGCTCTCTGGTGCGGAAGTTTCCCTCATAACAGGATCATGACGCTACATGGTCGACAGGGAAGAGAGCTTAGGATGGTGTTGGAGGACGGCTCGGGCAACGAGTTTTATTGGACAGATGGATCCGGGGTCGGTTTATACACGTTGTCACTCCGGGGCGAGACCATTACGAGGCATGTTTATGGGAGGAGGCGTATGGTCTGGGATAATGCATGAGTAGAGCTTAACGAACTTATACATAGTGTAATGGCAAACAACAGTTGTCTGCCATTTGCTCACCCGCATACCATTCACGCACAATATTTGAACATAAGGTGTTGGGAGCCCCGCTTCTATCTGGAAGTTGCCCTCAGATCGAGATGAGCTAGGTTGGTGAGGTTGAGACGAGGGATGAACGGTGCATCTTGAGGCCATGAGGTGATTACAGCGCTAACGTTGAGTTGGGCATTCTTCTAGGTTGTGGAATGTTTGCCAGACCGCACGAGGTAGCTCCTGAGCCCCTTCTGAACTGCCTCTGGACTCAAAATACCTATCGCTCGAATGCCTGTGGAACGGATACAGAGCGCACTGCACGCGAGGGCATTGGTTCCCATGACCTTTTGTTGGTCATTTGATTGACCACAACAGCCGGTGTCGATGTGATACTTCTAGGGGTAACGATAGGCCAGTGTTCTTGTGGCTAGACGTGTCGTTTTGCTGTGTAGGCTCGTTACTAGTCGTTATCTCCAGGTCCCAGCCGGGACCGGTGCCACGAGCTAATTAAATGTCGCACAGAGGGAGACGGAGATAACGGCTGGTCACAAGCCTAGTTGCTAAGCGGAAGATGATGGGGTCGTGATGTGTGCGCGGATGTTTCCGTCACGCGTCCACTACATCAACGTCGTAACCTGCTGTCTTTCTTCCTTTCTTTTTCCTACCCCCCACCATCCCCAAGCACCTTGTTCCGATCTCGAACGACACTCGCGCTCGACATAGTCACAGCTTAGCGAGACGCCTGAGCTTTCTAGATTCACTGACGAACAGATACCAGATTACGAGGCTGCCTACTACACGTCATCGCCACCCTGGCCATTATACAGTAATTCGGTCTCATGCGACGCCAGGAGATGAATGTACACCTGGAGGAAAGTCCACCTGGTGCTGCAGCAATATCAGATGCAGATATCAGCACAATCCTGCAGAGCTTGATCGAGAAAGTCGCAGAACATGTTCAACAAAAGGCCTCAATGTAAGCATTTCCTGGAAAACGATCTAAAGTCGGCGGAAAAGACTGGTCCTAATAAACCGATCACGTGAAAGTGATAAAGCAGATCTATCTGGCTTGGTGGCTGTCGATAAACACCTCGCCATCTTGGAACTATCCATCATTAGCCTGGAACAGCGAGTGCATCTCCATACCTCCGAACAACGTCAGAAACGGAATCGAGCTGTGCTAGTCAATCGTCTTCATACTGAGCTCCTCGTTCAGATCTTCTCTATCGCTGTGGATGATGATGACGTCGCTGCTGGCGGGCAGGTCGATAGATTAGATGATCTGGCTCTGGTATGCCATCAGTGGAACGACCTGGTCAAGGGCTCTCCTTCCCTGAGGACGATTATCTGCTCCAACAAACCTGACCAACTGAGACGCAGCCTTGCCCGCTCATTACACTCACTCCTCGACGTTCGATGTTATGGCCTCCCCGATATGCGCTGGAGGAAAGACGTTGAGAAGCATAGAACAAGGTGGCGCTCATTCAGCCTGCGCTCAGGGCGTCTGGACACGTTGCGGTGGTTCGTCGAGACATCCGCGCCGAGCCTCAAAGGGCTTGACATACAGCTGTACCACACCGATGCCCAGAAAGATCACCATGAGCTCAAGATACAGGATGAAGTCATTGGGAGACTGAGTCGTCTCAGCCTCGGTGGTACCAGCATCACCTGGAATCCAAGCTTCCTCTCCAGCCTCGAGACGTTGCATCTTGAAAGGCTCGGGGAGACGAATCGTATCTCTACACAGCAGCTCATCGTAGTTCTACGTTCACTGCATGGTCTCGCTGACCTGCTGCTCGGAGAGGGCGCCGTCAATGATTCCAGCCAGTATGAGGATACAACCCCAGTTGAGCTTCCCCTTCTCACCCGCCTGACTCTCGAAATTCGTCCACGAGCGGCTCACTACATTCTTACCGTCCTCCGCATCCCAATATGTACCAATCTCAGGATAATGAGCGCGGACCCCACAGATATCGAAGTTTTGGACGCGTGCACGACCCACATCTCGACGGTCGTTCGCTCGATCCTAGCTAGGCTCGATCATGTGGGGCTCATTCTTAGGCCGGAATTCATCAAAATATTCCAACGCAGGCCCTCTCGTATCAACAATGTCACTCTTGATGTCACACTCTCATATAACGTCCCGCAGCTCGTACGTTGGTTGGACACCGTGCTCGTCTCGCTTCGGGATCAAGCCTCCATTCATCTTTCGGTGGAAGGCCCTTTCTCGTTGGATCGCACATGGCCATCGTTTTTCCTCAATGCACACGTCGACCAGATCGTCCTATGCATCGTGGACGCGTACCTGAAGGAATGGCTCCTGTATCTCTCTCAGCCTGTACTCGTCGACAACACTTTGATGTGGCCGCTTCCACATGTGCACTCAATGTACTTCGGCTTCTGCGAGCCGCTGGACTCGTGGGAACTCCTACGAATGATACAGAGTCGGTATGGGCCAAGACGAGGAGTTGAAGAGAGGGTGTCAGGACAGGGCGCGTTTGACCCCGCTACCAGCGCAGGTCATACGAAGGAGAGCTCCGTGGAGGGTCAGCCTTTGGAGATGGAGATGGACAGTACGAATCATGTTTCGCCGGTAGCCTCTTTGAGAGTGCTAGAGATCTATGGAGAGATGCGGTCCACGGAGGAGGACATTGAGAAGCTTGAAGCGATGGTTGGGGAGAAGTTTATCTGGCCGGGGGTGAAGAGAGCGACTCTTTCGTAGACAGGACATTGATGATATCAGCATCTTACAGCGATAAGGACCAAGATAGTGGCCATGGTGGTGATATAGACCACAACGCCTCGGACTAATACTATGCGTGACATAGAGGAACCCTGGATTTCCTATTCATTACGTTTAGATTTTTGTGCCAAAATTCTGACGTGCTCATAAACGGACCACCCCTCTGCTTGATGGAAGGGCGAACTGACCTTGATAGGCGGTGAGACTTTCAGAACTCTTACGGCTCATAAATCCTCTAAGACTTAAAATAGACTTCCCACCACATATGAATTCCTCTCGAGATCATTCCTTTGGATGCAGGAGAATATCTGACTGATGAATTACTTACAGCATGTTGATGTATCTAGCTCCAATGCTACCCAGACACTGAGACTCGAGATTGGTATCTCAAGCACTCTTGTCAGGCCCCGCCGCGATTAAGTGAGAGGATGCTCAAAAAGTCATTTGTTAGTTCGAAGCTAATTATGTAAAGACGGTGGTAAAGGAAGTCCCGTGGTAAAAACGGGGGGAAAAAAAAGCGCCTCACAGGCCTATAGCTACAGTCTCCAAGCAGATAAAGGAAGGGAAAAACAACGCTACAACAGTAAGGAAAAGATCGAGAAAGCCAAGGTAGGGTATTGTATGTACGTGCAAGTTCACGGATGAAGGACCAATACTTGTATATCAAACTACTCATGTCGGAGTGGGTGTAAAGGAAAAACCGTCGAGAAGGAAGCGCAAGTCCAAGAGAAACGGATGAAAGAGACTCCATTCGCTGGAGGGGAGGGGATTTGTATCTGTTTTTGTTTTTTCATTCTCCATAGACCTGCCACTCGAAAGGAACCGTGGGAGTGCCCCAGAAGCTTGGGTCGCATGCGAAGATGGGCACGAGTTGACCATCCGCACTGCCGCCGAACTGGATGGCGTTGGCATTTGTAGAGGTGGCAGGGTTCCATGTCGGATAGCCCGGCGCGTTCGGTGCCACTGCAGGGTTGGCCATGAACGATTTGAGACGGGTTTGAATCTGAGTGGTCAAAGCGGTCTGGCTTGCCGTGGGAGATGGGGTTGTACCAAACTAAAGGGGAAACGAAGAGGGGCGACAGATGAGCAAAGAGGCTCGGTCGAATTAAGGAAAGCCCTGGAAACCAGGAACAGAATTTTTTTTTAAAACTCACGATGATGTATATCTCGTCCTCATGACAAGTCATGCCTGGCTCCAGGCACAAATCGATTCCAGCATTCGAAGGATAAGTTGCTCCTGCCTCGAACGTGCCGACATATACGGTCCACCCCTGACCTGCCAATCGTCTCGCCAGATCCCAGTTAGGGCACCTAAGTTCACCGCCAACAGCAAATCAGCAGCTCGTCGATTATTTTTTTCTTCTTTTCTCCGACAGGATAGAAAAGAACGACTGGGAAGGGAGACCTACCTCCAGAGTGCATCCGTGCCATATCGATCCAGCGCCTCCCTCAGGACATCTCCGTTCTGAACGTACGGTTGGACCAATCCCGGAAGGCATGGGTTATAGAAGGTGCTCGCGTTCAACGGCGCCCCCCTCGTGTCCCCAACGAACTCATCCACGATGAGCCCAAATTCACCTATGGGGAGGCCAAAGGGGAGATCGGTTCCGAACTCCGGCGCGGCGTCGTCCCTATTGCTCGTGATCAAGAGAGGCTTCTTGGTCGACGGGTAGGTGGTCGTCATGGTCGATTGGATGAGACCACCGTCACCATCGTGCGGTCTCAGGGGCTCCCCGATGCCGACGGAGGCGTCAACCTCCTGTATAAGGCCATCAAACAGGAAGTTGTTCTGTGCAGCGATTATGGTAGACACGGGGACTTGATTGATGCATGCAGTGGAGCTTGGGACGCAGGGGCAGTTGGTGAGGACGGAGGTGTAGAAGTTAGTTTGGAGCGCTTGATACACGCTGTTCTTCATGAACCCGTAAGCCTTTTAAGTGGATACGATATCTTCTGTCAGCCAAACATTTGATCGGGCAGAGTGACGAAGGTTTTGAGAAAAGCTATGCCTCACCACAGGGTCCGCATGGATTGTAGCTGCACTGAAGAGCGAAGCTGCTGAAGGGGAGGCCAATAGCGCTGAAAAGACGAAGGAAGGCTTAATAATGTGCACTTATCCAGATAATGAGACCGAGATGTTGTACCTCGTATCAAGTGCCCTCCGCTGCTCTGTCCACCGACAGTGATTGATGAACTTCCCCCAAAGAAGCTGATGACGCTGTTGACAAATTTCAGTGCAGCAATTGCGTCGCTGAGACCGAGGTTTCCAGTGGGGACGGGTCCATATGATGGGGGGAGCCAGCCGAGCTGTCGTGTACACAAAAGAATTAGGGTGGTCGAACGCAAGACGCACAACTGAAGAAATAAAGGCAACACTAACGACACCTAGACGATATTGCACGACGACAACGATTGAGCCGGTAGCGACAGCCAGTTTGGATCCATCCAGTCCCGGGTTGCTCGCACCTCCTTCGTAGAAAGAACCTCCGTGGAACCTGAGCATGTCTCAAAGGTCAGACCTTAAATTGTCTGAGACATCTTAAAGAGTACGGACCAAACGTAGACAGGTGTCTTCTTGGCCTGAGCAGAAATCAGTGTCGCCATTGGTGCGTAGATCATAGCATAGAGGCAGTCTTCCGAGTATTGCGAAGGGTCCACGCCAGGCTGAGGACAGACGGGAGGCAAGGACGTCGTGGTGTTCCTAGATGGTAGGCTGCGGAAATCAGTATTGCCTCGCACACAAAGTACTTTTGCCAACTCACATGCCCATCCATTGTGACGCCATAACCGGCTGGCCGAATCTTGGAGCGGTGGCATATTTCACGGCAAATCTCGCTACTCCAGAGGCAGCATCGACGAAGCCCTGGGCCTGACCGAGGTTGCAGTTGACCTGGACGCCGTTCGTCCCCTATAAGATATGTTCCTAAGGTATGAGCAACAATAGCCACGTGTTCGCATAATAGATTAGTATGATGGGGCCAGCGAACCTTTGGGAATGCCTGTTGCCGCTTTGCCTGTTGCTTGTTGTGGTGACGCGATACATGCCACGGTGAGGTGAGTGCGGCAGAGAAGAGCGACGACAAGAAGAGAAAAAAGAGTGTGGTGTGCATGCCGGAGGATGCTTTAGATGAGAAGCGGGTCAGGATAAGAGAGCAGAGAGCGAAGGGGGGGGGAGGTTGGCTGAGAAGAAGCCTAAGCAGCGCCCAGACGACGACTGAATGAATTTGTATGTTGCGCGCCCCGCCAAGTTAAAAATTATGATTGGATCTTCGGCTCTGCCGAATGACGGGATCAAGGGACGTCGACGGGTGCTTAGAGCGGGGCCCGACAGGATTCTTGACGGGGAGTCCGAAGCAGACGCAATTGGATTCTGCCCTGCAGAGAGCGGAAAGAAGTCGAAGAGGGCGGGTTCGAGGGGGAAACGTGGATAATTACATCCACATGGCTTCGCGCACATGGCGAGCCTTCAAATACTTGCTCCAAGGAATTGCTGCGTTGAGGAACAAAGGCAGGGGCGCACAATCGCATTCGTGCGCTAGAACGTCGGTGGTTACCAAAAAGGCAGGACCCTGCATACCGCATCCCACCCCTGTTCTCAGCGCTGCACAGCGCACCTTGCACGCTATTATAGTCTTCACTTTTGCGTACAAGCAGTGTGGCACGCACTTGTTGCATGACCTACGGATTGTTAGCCTATCTGGGACGACTTCGGAACGACCTATCCCCGCCGCGACAACCCGCGCTAATTACGGTACGAGCCGCATTAGCCGGGCCAAAGGTATTAGGATCAGGCCTCTTACCAGAAGAACGCGTGATCTTCCGAGATCCTGGAGTTCCGAAGTCGAACCTCGACGGAACTGCCTGAGGGCGAGGGTGTTGATCGTCAACTCGAGACTTTCGGTCGATGACCGGGCCCTACTGGGCTTACATTGTGAACGGTCCGGCCTTATTCACGACCGCGAAGCCCAGACGCCTTAAAGTAACGACGGTCAAGATGGAAACCGCAGTGAAGTCGTGAAGCAATTAGGATGAGTGCTTGATGACCACATCCTCAGGGTTCCAATCAACAGTGCTTTCTCGGGCTAAGATGACTTCCCCAACGACAATACGGTGCGAGCTTCTCGCGGAGTCCGAGATCGCCGCATCAGTCATGAATTTCCATGAAGGGTAGATGATACAAGTTCTTTACAATGTACCTTGACTGCGCTGGACCCACACGAAAAGGGCCTTTGGTAACATTAGCATGCTTGATGAGAGTGCAATTCCCAAGAGAAATCAAAACCCTCACCTACAGGCACAGCACCACAGACCGGCCTGATAGGTACACTCCGCTACTCCCTAGAGTCTCCACAGAATGCCATAAGTACCTGTCTTGAGAAGGCCGTGGCATTAGAAGCGTTGTTGATCCACACGCCGCTCCTTCGACCTCCTCTATGCCCCTGTCACTCCTTTTTTTTTCCGACCGATCAACCGGGTCGTGAATATGCTCAAAGGAGCGTGGCACAATGTACTCATTGCGGAAGAGTTGCTCAATATGACCAGCGCTAGAATTGTGCCTATCAAGTAGATCAGTACCTGGGTCATGGCGCCAGTCACTGCGGAACAACTCCATAGTGTGGTAGGCACCCGTCATATATCGATAATGCATGCACCGAGTAGTTGGAAATGATATCTGATGATCCCATACTCGCGTTGGGTCGCATAGAAACGAATCGATGTCCTCGACTGGGATCTCGCCGTCCCGATCGCGAGAATGATTTTTAAAAATACCTCCCCAGTTCATTGATCCGCAGTATTTTTGAGGGGATGAAAAGATCTGAGGCCCCCATTTTGAGATGTGTTGCGTGAAGAGCTTCAAACAGAAGGAGAACGTCAAGCCTGACAATGCGAGCTTTGCGCGCCAAAAACATCATCTCGGATGCAATAGTCAAAATTACCCGGAGGATCAAGAGGGCGATCAGGCCAGAAGCGCTGACACTGACAGGTTCTTCCTGCCGACGGTAGAAAGCTAACATGACCACCGAACCCCGCGATCCATACTGTCGTGCCCGTTACCGGAACCAAACGAAATATGTAACCAAAGAGCGCTGATTCTTTAATCAGCTTATGGCATCTGGAACTGTCAGAGGTTGTAAAAAGGCAGTTGTGTGAAGATAGTGAGGCAAACTGTGAGGATTGGACCAAGTTCAGATCGTGGCCATCGCATCAAGTTGAATTTCGGACCGCGTCTTCGCTCTAACTCCTAAAATAGTTTCGGCACGGTCCTTGTCCTGAGATAATCACAACGTATACGTGAGTGGTAAGTGTCAAAAGCCTGTTGCGGAGCCCGTTCCGCAGTCAGGTACCATCAAGGCGTCCGATATTTGGCTTTAAACTGATTTCTCTCAAACCATACTGATCTGGACCTGTTACTTTGGAACCTCCCGAAAGCCTCTTTTGATATATGGCCAGTAAATCCATCGGTATATGTCCGGATTGTGTGAAAGGGCGTCGTCTTCCTGGCGATCCTACTGGAGAGGTTGTCCAGGTGGATCACCTATCGACCTATTTCCGGTCTGCCTCTGCCTCAAGCGAAACGGCAAAACCAACCGAGAAGAAGGCTATCGTACTTCTGTACGACATCTTCGGATTTCAACTAGATAACATCAAGATCGTCGCTGATGAGCTGAGCAAGAACCTCGGAATCGACGTGTTCGCCCCAGATTATTTCCTGGGTTAGTCGAAACCGCATCACAGCCCGTCAGCTCTTTTAGACTCATCTCTGAATATGTCATTTTGACTTTCAGGTAAGCCCCCTATGACATTTGAAGAATTTGGTCCGCATCTCTTGTCTTCGCGACCGGGACAAGTTAGGACATGGAGCGAGACGTTCAGTTTCGTGTGGACGTTGATAAAGAACTCCCCGAGCTTGCTCTCTCTCGTGACCTCTTTGAGACCTGCTGTGATTAATCCTCGAATCGAAGAGGTGAGATCTGCGTAGATTACCTTGGCAAGAATGTTAATACTGGAGAAACAGTTCTTGAAAGGATTACGAGCGCAAGGATACACTCGCATCGGTGTTGTTGGGTGAGTTCGATATCTGCCAGCATCGAACCATCAACCCACCAACCGTACCATCCCCCGAGTAGTTACTGCATTGGTGGTTAGTCGCTCTTTGATGATGACTACCTTGGACAAAGCTCTGAAGCTCGGTCTCCAGGGATAGCCGCCTTCCATATCGCGACGACAGATCTGGCCACCTCATGTGTTATTGCACACCCTGGGCCCGTCGCAACCGAGGCCGCCAAAGGATTCAAGGTTCGTCTGCTCTCGACCAGTTTTCAACTTCTAAATCAATCCCTGTATCCACTTCACACCCCTCCACAATATAGGTGCCTTCCAGTTGGGTCATGGCTGAAGGTCAGTAGTGACGCTTGCCATTATTGTCATTTGCGTCATCCTTTGATCTAAACATTCACTCCATGAAGAGGATCATTACTTCCCTCCGACGAAACGGAACGAGGTTGAAGCTATCCTTCGTGCCAAGGAGCCTGGCCTTACGTGCGAATTCGTCGACCATCCGGGTGAGTGATCCTTGATACGCGACACACCGGAGGATCCGGAACTCCACTGTCTTACATCGATTCTGAGCAGGGACGTGCCATGGGTTTGCGATTCGGCCAGATGTCACGCTTCCCGATCAAAAGGCGGCGTTTGAGAATTCGCTGGATCAGATCAGTGCGTGGTTTGGTAAGACGCTCTGAAGGATGACTCGTGACGTGGCATGTAGGATCATATACCAGACCGTATGTGCATCGTTGACCTTGCGTTCATTTTTCGCACCAACTTTCAGGTCGTTTTTGCACCTGTCCCCATCAACGTCGAATATAAACGCATAATGGCATCAAGCCATTTTTCTATGGCATGTGTGGGTCTGCTTTGGGTCCAGGGGCGTCTATGTTGGGTCCAATATTCATCACAGGTCCATTCTGAATTGTCGCTCCCGAATTTGGAAGCCTTTCATTCTATCTAATGAAGAGGTGCCTCGTCAAGTCCTTGGTGCTGCATGGTGTTCAGTGCTCGTTCGCTTTTTCAATCTGACCAAAAGTCTCTATCAGATTGGAGGGACAGAAGGGCGTATCAATTCAAGTCGACTCACAAGCCACAG
>WSTV01000134.1:0-52910 GCA_019632285.1 Tulasnella sp. 332
ATGATATAGTCATGGCTACAAAGGAGATGGTTTGTGGAGCAAGTGGTGCTCAACCATCTTCTTTAATGGAGCCATGCTTCTAAATGACTACAATGCTGACTGATTCCTTCTGGAATGTTCTACGACTATCTAGCTCCATTTATGATGTCATGAATTAGACCTAGTCTATAATGATATCATGAATTGTCTCCTTTTCTGCAAGGAGTAACGCAGTTGGTTTCCAACTGTGGGAACCTCTATTGTTTGAGCGCTAATACTGAGTGCTTAAAGTAGACTATTGAACATTGCCACACGGATACCTTTCCTCTGTGGGAATATCTATTGTTTGAATGCTATGTTGGGCGAAACCTGGGCGAAACTGGGCACTAAGGCAAACTACCTGACACCTATCCTAAAATCTGCATTCCCTATTTTCCTAAACAACAGCAACTTGCAAGGTTGATTCATATCAACCAGAACATACAACCCACTTACCTATTCATTGAACTTGGCATTCAAACAAAGATCCACTTCATACACACGACTTTTGAGAGCCTCACTAGGTGGGACCAAACAGTCACGCCTCCCAAGCACACTAGGACAAATCGCTACTGAGTACCCTTAGAGCACAACTCAGACAGCAAATCACACACAACAACAAACTCACCTTCCCCATACATTGCCCCCACAACCACATTCACCCCACTTATCCCAACCATCGAACTCCCACCAGCAATGGCAACCCAACCACCTACCTACAACTAATTGGTTGCCCAAATCGCCACCCTAACTGCACAAATGGTGTTGCTCACCACCAATGTTAACAACATTGTGAATCAACCAGCCCAACCACAAGCCCAAGCTCACATCCCCACCTACACGCAATTCATCTTCAACAGACATCCCTCACCAGCAGAACCATCCATCATGACCAGACAACTCAATCAACTACCACTTAAAGGCCCTAAGGTGGCAGTACCAGAGAAATATGATGGAAAGAAAGGAGGTGACAAAGCTTATGAATTCATTACTGCCTGCAAGCAGTACATGATGATGTCAGCACAGCAGTTCACCAGCAATCAAGACCTCATCAACTGGTTGATTGGGTACTTGGTGGATGAAGCACAGATGTGGTCCCTCATTATCATCAAGGACCTCATGCAGCCTACACCAACCATAGACACCTGGGTCAAGTACAAAGAGGCCTTTGAGCATGCCTTCAGTGACCCTGACCAAGTCACAAAAGCAGAAACCACACTCAGAAATCTGAGGTAGAGTGGTTCAGCAGCCACCTATATGGCTGAATTCAGTAAGCATGCACATCATGTCACATGGAACAACGAAGCACTGGTGTCGCAGTACAAATTGGGTCTGAAGGTGGAAATCAAGCTGGCAAAAGCAGCAACCGGATGGGCAAATACCCTCATCGACATCCAGGAGGAGGCTATCACCATTGATAACTGACTGTTTGAAGCACATGCTGAAGAACACCACCAGCATCCTTGCCCCCTGCTCCAGCTCCTCCTCATACCCATGCCCCACCACAACAACAGCAACAACAACTGGTCAACCTGTACATGCAACAGGTGATCAGGGATAGAGCTCAACAACACTCACCACAACAGCAGCAATAACAGCCTCAACAGCAAGGACATCCAGGCACCCCCCGAGATCCCAACACAATGGAGATTGATCAGGGAGGTCGCTGACACCTTACTGAGGCTGAAAAACAATGAAGGAGACAAGCAGGGGCATGCTTACAATGTGGCCAAATGGGTGACTTTGCAGGGGACTGTCAGGCAGCCCCTCTGAGCGTTAACGCAGGATTGGACAGACCTGTGGCGCCCAGAGAGCCAGATCGTGATGATGGTAGAACCGCAGAGATGAATGCAGCCAAAGAGGTGGCAGATAGAGTGTTTGCAGCAGTGGATGCCCAAGGGAATGGGCAGGAGAATGGCGCAGGGTGCCAGGGAAACACCTGCAACTGAGGTGCAACATCGCGTCACTGCAGTCCCTGTATGCTCATTGAACTTTTATGCTCCCCTATGTTCTATGTTGCCTGAGTCTTTTCTTTTTGATGTACCCCCACCAACTACCACTATCATGGCCAACACCCTTGTTGATAGTCAATATCATACCCGTCCAATCAGAAAAGACCTCAAAGCACCACTAGAACTAGAAGCAACTTTAAAGTTTGATCAAAACACAATACCAATACTAGCCCTATACAATCCAGGTGCCTCAGCCACCTTCATCAATAAAACCCTCATCCACAAACACCAAATACTGACCTTTGAAATACCCTCAAGACTAGCATATGCCATCAATAGCAAACCCATCCAAGAAGGAGGAATTGATCGAGCAGTAAGATGCACAATGAAGATCAAAAATCACAAAAACCTCCAAAGGTTCCATGTGGCAGACATTGGGAGGTATGATGTGGTGATTGGGCTGACTTGGATTTGTCAGCACCAACCCGAAATCGAATGGTCAAAGGATGCGGCAGACTGAATGATATTCAAATCAAGATACTGTTTGCAATACTGTCTACTATCACATATCAATGCATATAGCATAGACTCAAGAGCACCACAGATGCAGAAGAAGAACCAGGGACTAAGAGAGAACCTAGAGATGTTGGTCAGCCAACCAACCCCATTGAGTAATAAGAAGTTGGATATTGCCTTCATCACAGAGAATGCTTGGGAAAAGCATGTCGCAGACACCATTGACTTCAGTGTGTTCTGGCCACATAAACCCAACCCCCTCAAGATTGCAGCTGGACAGTCCCACACAGCTAGGATCGTGGAGATGGATAACAAGTCCGAACCAAAGAAGGAACCAACAGAAGTTGTTCCCCTGCAGTTCCATGAATACCTGGAGATCTTCAATAAGAAAGAATCACAAGTTCTACCACCCAGCTGAGATTATGACCTTTGCATCAACTTGCTACCCAGAAAGACTCCACCCTTCAAGAAGATCTATGCAATGTCACCAACTGAGCTCGACGCTCTCAGGGAATACCTAGATGAGAACATGAAGAAAGGACATATCAGACCATCAAAATCGCCTGCTTGGGCCCCAGTCATGTACATGAAGAAGAAAGATGGAAGCCTCCACCTATGCGTAGACTACCAAGACCTCAACACCATGACAGTAAAGAACAGGTACCTGCTACCACTACCAAATGAGATCATGGACCACATGCAAGGAGCAAAGATCTTCAGCAAGATCAACCTATGATCCAGATACAGCAATATTTGCATAGCCAAAGGAGACGAATGGAAGACAGCATTTAGGACATGATATGACTACTACAAATACACAGTAATGCCTTTCGAATTAACGAACACACCAGAAAACTTCCAGTTATTCATGAACAACATCTTCTGAGATATGCTAGACTATCAAGTGGTTATATACCTCGACAACATCCTGATCTTCACCAAGACGCAGGAAGAACATGACAGGATAGTGATGGAAGTTCTAAGAAGGCTGAAAATGAACAATGTCTGGGCCAACCACTCCAAGAGCAAATTCAACCTCGAGGAGATTGAATACCTGGGATTCATAATTGATGGACTGACAATGAGAATGGATAAGGCAAAGATAGCCATGATTGAGGAATGGCCTGTACCAAAATTGGTACACAACATCCAAGTATTCCTTGGATTCATGAACTTCTACAGAAGGTTCATTCAAGGATACTCAAAGTTAGCATGACCAATGATGGACTTGCTGAAGAAAGGCAAGAAGTTTAACTGGGGAATACAGCAACAAGCATCCCTGGAAGCGTTCAAGAAAGCATTCACATCCTTGCTGGTCCTCACTTTCCCAGACTTCAAAAAACCCTACATAGTAGAAATGGATTCCTCAGTATTTGTGTGAGGAGCAATCCTATCTCAAAAGGGAGAAGACAGGAAACTGCACCCCATCGCCTATGCATCCAAGTCACTAACACCTGCAGAACAAAACTATGATGTCTACGATCTGGAACTCCTCACAATCTATGAAGCATTCAGGGATTGGAGACAATACCTAGAAGGGGCAAATGGTCAAACAACTGTAATAACTGACCATACAAACCTGGAAACGTTCATGACCACAAAAGAAGCATCAAGAAGGCAAGCAAGGTGGAGCTTATTCCTAGCTGTCATGATGAGTTGACTGAAGGGACTGCTGGACGACACACAAAGGGACTTTGGTGATGGTGAGTGCTAAGAGCTTGATGAGGAGGACAAAGAAGAATGTATAGAGTTGGTGAGGAGCACTAGGAGCTCAACACTGGTGAAGGGATAGAGGTGGAGAGGAGGTTACAATGAAGGAGGGAGATACAAGACGTTATATAAGGAATAAGTCCTCTACACCTACCAGTATATATAGGAATACACGAGTGGAGGCTTATGAACACAACACAAGTACACTACGTGGCAGTGTGGGAGAACACAAGGATAGAAGCATGGGGCAGTAACAGGTGACCTCCTAGCTGAGGGAAGAGAAGAGTGCTAAGCGAGAGAAGGCTGACAAAGGGAGACACATGATTAGAAGATAGTCTGATGTTAATCCCAAGTATGTCCGAGATAGATCTGAGGTCCGTTCCGTGGGAATGTAGAATGTGATTATAAGATGAGAACCCATGTTCAAGTTGGACTTAGGCGCGATGTAGTTGTGACACTAGCTGGATTTGACTTCAAAATTGTCTACAGACCAGGTGTGAAAGCCAGACCAGACCCCTTATCACAAAGGCCAGATCATCAGCCAAAGGGGGGAGTAGAGAATTTTAAACCAATTCTCGAAAAATTGTGATTTGAAATAGGTGCCACGATGTTCTCAGGTGGAGAGATTGTAGGAAGGATCAGAGAAGAACTGAAAGCAGACAAATCGATGTCTGCTGTTCTGGCCTTCCTTTGAAGCGATGTTGAAAAGGCACCAGCAAAGGTCAAGGACCAGATGAGTAACTATGCTCTGGTAAACGAGGTGCTAATATACAAGCAGAAGATATATGTCCCTCAGAGCCACTTGTTGAGGAAAGAAATCCTTGAATCGAGATATGACACAGTAACCACAGGGCACCCAGGCTGTGCAAAAACATTTGAGTTGATTGCAAGAACCTATTGGTGGCCATCCATGACAAAATTCATCAACAACTATGTGGATCATTATGATAGCTACCTTCAAACAAAAATCATCAACCAGAAACCGCAAGGCAGTTTGCAGCCACTGGCAGCTCCCACAGGAAGATGAATGGATATCACCCATGACTTTGTCATTAAACTTCCCATCACCAGAAGGAAGAATGACTTGGTACTGGTTATTGTTGATCGATTCATGAAGCAAGCCCACTTCATTGCAACAAACCAATCTTCATCCACCAAAGACACAGCGAGGATGTTCCTAGAAAATGTATGGAAGCACCATGGAACCCCTCTGTGGACCACATCAGATTGAGGAGCAACATTCAACTTGGAATTCATGAAAAGATTATATGAGTCAATTGGAGTGAAGCCTAGTTTCTCAATAGTGTACCACCTACAGACAGATGGGCAATCCAAAAGGATTAACTCTCTGATGGAGCAGTACCTAAGAACATATATGTCACAACTACGTCGCACCTAAGTCCAACTCGAACATGGGATCTCCCTTATGGTCACATTCTACTCTCCCACGGAACAGAGCTTGGACTTACCCCAGAGAATTATCGGTCTTTACTTGGACTCTTTCTAATCATGTGTCTCGCTTGGTCAGCATTCTCTTGCCTAACTATTCTTCTCTTCTCTCGGCTAGGAGGTCACCTATCACTGCCCCACACTTCTATCCTCATGTTCTCCCACACCACCGCGCAGTGTACTCGTGTCAGATTTGTAATCCTCCACTCCTGTAAACCTATATATACTGGTAGGCGTAGAGGATTTATTCCTCACACAACGTCTTATACATTCCCTCCATTGTATCCTCTCTCCTCCTCCACTTATATATCTTGAGCTCCTAGTGCTCCTGATATTCTCTTATACATTTCACTTGTCTTCCTTATCAAGCTTCGAGTGCTCATCGTCATCCAGCGGTTCCCTCGGACTTCCATTCGTGATAATATACAAACTACCAGCAGGACAATTGGGATGAATGGTTGTCACTAGCTGAGTTTCAATACAACAACTCCATCAGCTCATCTACTGGAGTAACTCCATTCTATGCAGACATGGGAAGACACCTGACAATAGCACCTCAAATGTTTAACGACTCAAAGGTTCTGGTGGCAGAAGAAATGGCAAAGAAGATCAAAGAGATAGGGAAAGAAGTGAAGGCAATGCTGAAGAAGGCGGAGGAAAAACATCAAAACTTATATGATTGCAACACACAACAAGCGACTCCACATCAAGTTGGGGATTGTGTATGGCTGAACCGAAAGGACAGCATCACCAGAACCAAGGCGATTAAGATGTCGAGGCCTTCTGTGAAGTTGGAGCATAGAAGATTCAGACCATACCAGGTAATAGAGAAGGTGGGAAGGTCTGCATACCAACTGGAACTATCAAGTTCCTTGAAAATCCACCACATCTTCCACATATCCAGACTCATGGCAACATCAAGGGACCCAATCCAAGGCTGGATAGCAACACCACCACCTCCTGTTCAGAATGATGAAGGTGAAGAGGAGTATAAAGTCAAACAGATATTGGACTCATGATGAAACTGCACTCGTTTCCAGTACTTGGTCAAATGGAAAGGATATGAGATTTTGGAGAACTCATGGAACTACCTGGAGGACACTGAAAACACATCTGATGCAATCAAGGAATTCCATGACTCGAATCCAGACTGACCCCATCCTGACAGGTTGTCTCGCACTCACATCACTCATCATGCTCAACAACCTTAGAAGGGGCAAATGTCATGACTTCGTCCTGCTCTAAGTCCAAATGAACACAGGATCTCCTCTATGGTCACAATCTACTCTCCCATGGACACAGACCTCAGATAATTATCAGTTTAATCTCAGACTAACTTCTAATCATGTGTCTCCCTTTGTTAGCATTCTCTTGCTTAACAATCTTCTCTTCTCTTGCTTAGGAGGTCACCTGTCACTGCCCCACACTTCTACTCTACGTGTTCTCCCACACCACTACACAGTGTACTCATGTCATGTTTGTAAGCCTCCACTCCTGTAACTTATATATACCAGTAGGCGTAGAGGACTTATTCCTCATGCAACATCTTGTATTCCCTCCTCTGCTGTACTCCTCCCTTACCCTCTCCACTCACAAGCATTGAGCTTCTAGTGCTCCTTGCTTTCTCTTATACATTCCATTGTCCTCTCCATCAAGCTCCTAGTGTTCAACGTCACTCTTTCCTTCATCAGTGTCATCCAGTGGTCCCTTCAGCCACCTCTTTGTGACACCAATCAAACATGGCACTCCCTCTATGGTCACAATCTATTTCCCTATGGAACAGACTTCAGACTAATCTCAGACTTATCTTGGAACATCTTCTGATCATGTGTCTCTCTTTGTCATCCTTCCCTCACTTAACTACTTCTATTCTCTTGCTTAGGAGGTCACCTATCACTGCCCTACACTTCTACCCCACAAACCTCTCACACCACTGTGCAGTATACTCATGTCATATTTGTAATCCTCCACTCCTGTAAACCTATATATACTAGTAGGCATTGAGGACTTAATCCTCATGCAACGTCTTATATCCTCTCCATACCTCTCCACTTATCTTCATTGAGCTCTTAGTGCCCCTTGAAGTCTCTTATCCATTTCTATTGTCCTTCCCTAGAGCTTCTAGCACTCTTCATGTGTTGTCCAGCAGTACCTCAGCCTCCCTTTGTGACAAGGAATAAGTCCTCAATGCCTACTAGTATATATAGAGTACATGAGTGAAGGATTACAAATATGACATGAGTATACTGCATGGCAGTGTAGAAGAACATGTAGACTAGAAGTGCAGGGCAGTGACAGGTGACCTCCTAAGTAAGAGAAGAGAAACAAGTTAACTGAGAGAAGGATAACAAAGATGAACATATGATGAGAAGATAATCCAATGTAATTCTGAGAATAATCTGAGGTCTGTGTGTGTAGGATAGTCGAATGTGACTATAGAGCTAGAGCCTGTGTTGGGTTGGACTTAGGTCAGCATGAAGTTGTGATAGTTGCCCCCTCTAAGGTTGTTGAGCATGAGTACAGAGTTGAGTGTGAGACAACCTTTTGGGGTGAGGTCTGTCCAGATTGGTTTTGTTGTCACAATGTGGGCTGAAGTACTGCTGGATGACAATGAAGGTGAGCACTAGGAGCTTGACAAGAACAATGGATATGTATAAGAGACAGCAAGGAGCACTAGAAGCTCAAAGCTGATAAGTAGAGAGAGAAGGAAGAGAGTACAAGAGAGGAGAGAATCCAAGACATTGCATGAGGAATAAGTCACCTACACCTACCAGTATGTATAGGTTATATGAGTAGAGGGTTACAAACATGACATGAGTATACTGTGCAGCAGTGTGGGAGAACATGTGGGGAAGAAGTGCAGGGCAGTGACAGGTGACCCCCTAAGTGAGAGAAGAGAAGATCATTAAGCAAGAGAAGGCTTACAAGGAGAGATACATGATTAGAAGATAGTCTGAGATAAAACCAAGAATAGTCTGAGGTCTGTATTGTGGGATAGTCAAATGTAACTATACAGTGAGAGCCTGTGTTGGGTTTAGACTTGGAGCAGAACATAGTTGTGACATTTGTGAAACTCTTACATAGCTTCCTGAGTGTTCCCTGTGTCTTTGAGATAGTTCCAAGAGTTTTCTCACATGTCATATCCTTTCCACTATATGAGGTATTGGAATTGGGTGTAGTTCCATTTGGAGTCTAGGGCTCTTTTAACCTGGTATTCCTCCTCACCTTGTTGGTTCTATACTGGAGGAGGTCATTCTGGAATTCATCCTTTGATTGGGTCTTTTGACATAGCTGTGAGTCTTGATACATGGAAGACCAGGTGTATCCTCAGTGTGTCCAGGAGTTCTAATTGGTATGCTGTCCTTCCAACTTTCTCTATCACTCTGTATGGTCTGAATCTCCTATGCTCCAACTTGGCAGAGGGTCTCATCATCGTAATTGCCTTAGTTCTTATAGTGACCTCTGTTGGCAATGCAGGTAGATGTTGTTGGTAACATGGGATACTGGGTACTTGGGGATGTGCAGGTCACAAGGTCAAGGGTCTGAGGTACAGAGTCAAGGTATATGGCTTTGTGTATGAGGAGACAGGAGACAGGGCATGCAGACAGCACACAATGAGTTTGGTAGAGAGAAGAGAACTCTTATTTCTAGAGGGGAGAACAAGAGGCAAAGTGAGGAACATTCCTCCTCACTTCCTAACTACTTATACTAATTTTCCTATGAGGCAGTGTTCAATTACAAAGAGAAAACAATAAAGAACAATGGAGAACATTCTAATGATGCTATGCAATGATTGAGTCAGTTGCACCACATACACAATCACATAGAACAACCCCTGGGAATAGAGATGTGACAATAAAAGAAGAGACTGTGGAAATGGAGGTGTGATCATAAAGAAGAGACCATGGGAATGGAGATGTGATAATAAAAGAAGGTGCCATAAGAAAGTAGAGTTTAATTGTACTTAGTGGTGACTGTCTTGATGGTAGTTGTGACAGTGAAGGCAATACACCTCATAACAGGTTCATGATTTGAGGGAGAGTTTCAGAGTCAAGGGGATAAGAGACATGGGACACAGGGAGATTATGCAGATAGCACATAATGGGTTAAGAGAGTATAAGAGTTGATTATAGAGGGACATTGTCATGACTATGTCCTGCCTAAGTCCAGTCATACATAGTGACCTCCCCTATGGTCACATCTACTCTCCCACATAATAGACCTTAGACCATTTTCAGAATTACTTTGGAGTATCTTCTGATCATGTGTCTTCCTTAGTCAGCCTTCTATTGCTTAATTTACTTCTCTTCTTTCACTTAGGAGGTCACTTGTCACTTCCCTGCACTTCTATTCCACATGTTCTCCCACACCACTATGTAGTGTACTTGTGTCAGCTTTGTAAACCTCCACTTGTGTACCCTATATATGCTAGTAGGTTTAGAGGACTTATTCCTCATACAACATCTTGTCTCTTATCCTCTCTTGTATCCTCTCCTACCTCTCCCCACTCATCAGTACTGAGCTCCTAGTGCTCCTTACTGTCTTTTATACATTTCCTTGTTCCTTTCATCAAGCTCCTAGTGCTCAACCCTCATCTCACCATCATCACTTGAGTTATCCAGTGGTCCTTCACCCTCCCATTGTGACAGGCAAAGTGAGGAACAGTTCTCCTCACTTCCTAATTACTTATACTAAGTTAGTGTGAGGCTATGCTTGATGACAAATACAAAGAAGAAGAGAGAACATCCCAGAATACTGTGGTGGGTGTTGAGTCAGTACTTGTCATACAGCATTTGTAAGCGCAACATAGAGTGAATGGTGGGAATGGGGAAGTGATAATAACAAAAGGAGATCATGAGAGAGTAGAGTTCGACAGTACTGGGCAGAGGACTGTCTCAACCATGGTTGTAACAAACTTTCCCAAGCTTGCTTGCTGTGCCCAAGTCAGCCAGCTCCACAAGCTAGTTTAGGCTTACAGCAGCACTAATTGAGATATGAGGTTTACTTTAATGCATGCCTACAAATGTTGTATGCACCGGGCTTTTATCGTAGGTAAAGGGAACAGTGAATAGCTATCAGACCTTGGGTGCTCGGAGATGCCCGCCGAACTGCAACAGAGGTCGGGACAACCATGATAACCATCCAAAACCATAAACGAGTGGATGAAAGGGAAGAATTGAACTCAGAGCTGAGGTTGGCAATGGTCATATGAGTTCTGGGATCGTGTCATCGACACTTTCGGGGTCAACAATGGCAAAGTCATCGTCCAAAGCCAAAGGTTGAGGCCCTTTCAAAGAACGCTCCCGAAATCTGGGGTGAACGAACGGGTCCTCACTGGAGACTCCATTTTTGTGAATAGAGCCGTGACCTACAGCGCACATAAAGAGATCAACGATACATGCGCCTTTTCCCCATATTTGCCTCTGTTTCGTTATCAAGTCTCCCCCTCTTCCTCCTCTTCCCTGAAGACGGGGTTCGGTTGGTTCTCCCTCCAAGCTAAATTTCACTCCCTGAACGTCAGCAGACGTACAGACAATAGAATGCGAAAACCCACCTGCAGTGAATTTTGGATCCTTCTCTGCCATATCTGCATATTTGAGTAACGCCTCACGAGGCTAGCACGCGGGAGAGAAAGAGAGAAGCGTGAGACGGGGACGAATTTAGCAAAGGTGAACCAGCCAAGACAAGAAGATGCAGTGGCGAAAAAGCATTCCCCAAGACTCACATCCTGGTCCCTCGTCGAATCACGCACGAGATTCTGAACGACGTGCTGGGTGGCGCTCGCACCGACCCTCCCTCCGCGTCCGGGTCCACTGATGGGCGGCATGGGCTTCCTGGTCTTCTTGGGATCGTCGCGCTCCCTCTCGCGCTTCCGCTTCGTCATGCGATCAGTGTCATCTCTAAACATGGGCAACGCGTGTGGGGTGATAATGTTCGGCTGGAGGAGAGAGGCCGAGTATGACTCGATCGTGGCGCGCTTGCGATGTTTGTTGAGAAGAAGCTTAGCACCGTTGGTTGAGGTGTTGGGTGAGTAGAGGAGTCGGATGGTCCCGGTGGATAGGCCGCAGAGTATCTGGGAGATAATGATCAGCCATCATCACTCTTTGTGGCGATCAATGGCCAGGTGCCTACCTGATTGATCTTTGAGTGCCATACGACTTTGACAACCGTCTCATTGACTTCAAAGTCCACCTGCTTTTCGACATCTAGGCCGTCGCGTCGAAGAAACATGAGGCCACCCCTTCCAACTCCGCCTTCGGTCTTGGAAGCGGCCGAGCCGGTGACGATGAACTTCTCGTCTGGGCTGAAGGCGGCGTTGGTTTCCGGGTAGAGGGTAGGAATCTTGGGCGAAGTAAAAATTGGTTTCTTGAAGGATCGTACGTCCCACACTAAAATAAGCTCAGGGGTCAGTTACAGAAGTATGGATGGCAGGGAGTGGTTTCAAACGGACATACGTTTCGCAAAGTCGTCGTTGCCGCGGGTAAGTACTGTCCGTCCATCGACTGAGAAGACGACCGACCCGGTTTCGGTCCCTTTGGCGTGTGCGTCATAGACCGTGTGCGATGGCCGGACGAAATTGGACGATGTGGGCCAGAGATTGAGAGTGCCGTCCAGGCATGCTGTCAAAACGCATAGAGCGGTTAGAGAAACCCTGTCTCAAAAAGGTGCCGAAACTTACCACCAGCGATGAGCTTCCCATCGTGTGAGTACGCACAAGAAGTAACTTTGGTGCGTGTTCCTCGTTCTTTGCTCTTCACGACGATGACTGTCTTCTGCTTCCTCTTGTCTTCGACGTCCCAGATCCTTTTGAACAAGATCAAGGGGTGAGAAGGAAGATACGAGAACAGAGCGGGACATGTGTCAAGACCCACCTGATGGTCGAATCGATCGAAGATGTGATGAAAGTATTCGCATCTCGTGGATGCCAGGCGCATCCGGTGAGCTCTCCAACGTGTCCCCTACAGGCAGAGTGACAACGTCAATTTAGCCTGTATCGAACTGAGAGTGTCTGAAGATACATGCGCAGTGTGTTTCATATCTCGGATGTACATATCACCTTTCATGTAGATTGCGCTAGATGATGCAAGATCGGACCTTTGTCAAGTGGCTCCCACTGAAGAACAAGTACTGGTATCCGCACGTTTCATTTCCTTCGCGATCGTAGAGTTTGGGCTCCAACGTTCCGGAAACCACGAGAAACTGGTCTCCGGCCGGATTGAACTTCAGGTCATGTACCTACCAAGTTGCACAGAATCTCGCCATAATGAGCGAAAGACACTTAAAGGTTCACTGGTTAAATATCCGCTCACATAATAGGTGCCTGCCGGCTCCCAAGTTTTGAACGGCTTAGCCTCTCCAACACCTCCTCCCATTCCACCAAAGTCCCATAGCTTGCAATCATAATCATGCGAGCCTGAGACAATTCTTGCGCCAGAAGGATCTAACGCAAGAGCCGAAACCACCTGGATAAATCAGTAAGAGTCTGAGTCTCCGATCCCCCATGCTTACCTTTGAGTGATCCTTCAGAAGAACCTCATGAGTTATCGGGAGGGACTCTCCCGAATCGAACTCAGGTTCTTCCTCTGCAAAATCAGAATCCTCGCCACCGTCGCCATCGTCCTTCGCTACTCCCAGCGTATTCTGGGTGGTGCTTGTTGACATATCTACGTCGACCGTGTGCGCACCAGATGGACCAGCAGAGGACGTAATTTCCTCACCCGGATCCTCCGTGGAGGATCCTATGGTTGGAATGTTGGCCTAAACAGATGCTGATTCAGATTCATCCAAAAACGAGAAAATCTTCTCGGGCCGCTTACCTCTGAGCGCTTTGTCTGCTCAAAGTTCCTAGGGATGGATTTCTTCTTCGCTTGCTTTCCAAAATTCATAGGCATCCCCATCTGTGCCCATAGTTCCTGATCATCGGCCATCGTGTTCCAAGGTTCAATTTGTTCCGTGTAGTGGTTGTGGGGTTCTCAAACTCTACCTATCCCACGATATCTGTGGCTCCACCTATGTCCCACGTTTGGGTCCATCTCAGAGCAGTTTGAAAGGGGGGATTTACAGTAGACCTCGGAAAAGATCTACATGGTGCAGGCCTGGGGCTTGCTCAAACACAATTTCATATTACACACTCACAAGATATGAACGAAGGAAGGAGAGGTGTGCCTAGCGCGAACCAAACGCGGGCCCGAGACGGGCACTGGTCGATGCATGTGAGGTAATGATCAATCCACACAAGTCCCTCTTGGACCGGACCTCGTCATCACCCGCGGACTTGAGTCGCTTGAAAACCTCCTGACCCGCCGTGGTGTCCGCTGTTTCTAGGTGATCGTCGTACAGTTCGAACCATGGGACGCCTCGGGTGCGGTACATCTCTGGTGTGATGGGTGTTGGAGGGACACGGTAACCTGTCACATGCTCAAAGTCGAGCGAGTTTAGAATCTGGATGTTAATCAGAGTCGAACTCTCAAGATCCCAGATACGGGGATCGTTGTATCCCTCCAGTGGAAATGATTCAATTAGTGTGGCGTTAGAACTCAGCGTAACAATAAAATCAGGCGCACTTTTGGATCTTCTGTTCAATCTTGCCTCCAGCACCCAAGCCCAGCATCTTATCCATGAGGCCACCTCCGCGCCAACTCAGAACGAGATGAATGTACGATTCGTTGGTTACGCCACATTCGGCAAGAGTTTTGCCTGAGGTCAACCAGTCAAGGTTATCAACCAGGCAGAAGCCGAAGTGAAGTGTTTACCCACGCGCATCGAGTTGTTTCCCGGCATAGACCAACCTCTGCTGATTCGGAGGTGTTCCTTCCTTGTCCTGGATTTTCAGTTTCACAGATTCGATTGTATCGGCGATGTCAGGCTTCAAGATGATTGTTCTCCTAGTTAGAGCTTTGATGAAGAGTTGGTCGCTCCGAACGACGTTCAAGCCCATGACAGGGGTCGATAGGTCGCAGGAGACAGACCGGCCGAGGATCGTCATCAGGTACCCCAAGGTCAGACATTCCACATACTTTTCGATCGTCAACTCCCCTTCGAGCGTGACCTTTTGGCCGACTACGAGGTCCGCAGAGACTGAGGTATCAAGAGAGTTGAGCTGGCGAGATTTTTGACTCATAGATGCCGAGAAATGCATATCAAAAGATGGCGTAAGCTCGACCTGCATGCCCCCCAACGTATCGGACCCCGTAATCTGCGACTCGACTGCTTCACCGGTATTTAGAGGCTTTGCTACGAATTATCTTTCAAAGATTTCAAACGGCCGAAATTTCGTGACGATCATAGACGGAGACAACACACCGGACTTCATGGTCAGAAGAGACAAACCCATCGAGCCACAGCTGTCCTGGCACGACCACGTAATCTTGGGTGTTTTCACTTCCCGTTTTCCTTTTCTTCGCAGGATTCTCGTCTTTTTCTGCAAGATCGACTTGGCCAGAAAGTCCGTTAATTCCTCCCACAAAGACATGGATCGCCGTGGGCCACGATCCAGAAAACGACATCCAGAGCGCTTCGCATTGATATAATGGTGCGAATAATCCCTTAATGGGAAAATGAAAACCTGCTTGGTACATGAGTATAAAATCAAATATTGAGATGGAATGCACCAAAGACTAGCTACCCTTTCAACTTGACCTCGTTCGGCAAGTCGTAATCCGCAACACTGTACAGCGGGAAAGCATCCAGCCCAGCGGGAAGAGGATAGGTTTTGCAATCGTCAGGAATCCGAAGCGTTCTCTGCAGGTTGAGCTCCAGAGAGCCGAATATGATAGTATCTCCCTTTACGAGCTTGGCCATTGGGGCGTTTGGTTTGGTGACACAGGTCCCGGCCTTTGCGAAGGAATCATGCTGATTAATTTTCAGGTGGAAGTTGTTGCCGCGATAATCAGACGGGCCATCCGCAATGTGGAGCGTAAAGTATGGCCTCTCTGTGGTGCGGAGCTGCCCAGCGTTCGTGCGACATATCATGCCATACTCATCGTTCATGGTGAAAGATTTGTGTATAGCCTGGCCGACTTTAGAATCGAGGTAAAGATATGAACAAGGTCAGGAGACGAATCCTGCAATCACTTGTGCATCCAACTCAGCGTTCGTTCCAATGACTGCCAAAAAAGAAAATAATAATAATAATAATAATGAAATGAGCATGTCTGGAGGCCCAAAAACACATCGTCGAGTAATAATGCCTTCGTTGTTATACTGAATCGTGATTTGGACCACGAAGGCGAGACAAGAACGAGGTGAACGCACAGTAGGTCAGGCAGGAAAGTCACTTTGTCAAACGCCAACTCCACCTATCCCACAGGATGCTTATAACGTCTCCGTTCCAGAATTAGGATATGGAGTATAGAGATATATTTGGAGCATGTCAGTTGGCAGGGCTTCGCTCAAGTACAGTTTTATATTCCACAATCACCAGACACGAACATGAAGGGCAGGAAGAGACATGAGCTTAGCGCGAAGCAAAGGTCGGGCCACGACGTCCACTCGTGGAAGCAGGCGATGTAATGATCAAATCACGCATACCCCGCTCCAGCGGACCCTCGCCATCAACCGAGGATTTGAGCCTCTCAAAAACCTTCTGACCCGCCTTAGTGTCCGCTGTCGCGATGTGATCGTCGTACAGCTTGAACCATGGAACCCCTTGCTCGCGGTACATCTCCGGCGTGATGGGTGTTGGAGGGGGACGGTAACCTGTCACACGCTCGAAGTGGAGTGAGTTGAGGATCTGAATGTTGACTAATGTTGAATGCTTAAGGTTCCAAATACGGGGATCATGGGTGTCCCTACCCCAAAGCAAAGTGTGGCACATGAGCTTGCAATGATCGGGTAGACATAAGCAAGTAGTTGGCCCCTACTTGTTGATCTTCTGCTCGATTTTGCCTCCGGCACCTAAACCCAACATTTTGACATTGGAACCGCCTCCGCGCAATCTCAGAATGAGCTGAAGGGTACAAAATTGAAGGATCCCATAATCAGACAGGATTTTTCCTGCGGTATCCAATCAAGGTCATAAGCAAGAGCATGAACATTATAGCTTCACCTGAGGGTATTTACACACCATCTTCAAGTAAGTTCCCGGCAAAAATTAACCTCTGTTGATCCGGAGGAATTCCTTCCTTATCCTGGATCTTGAGTCGAACAAACTCAATCGTATCGGACATGTCGGCCTCTAAGGTGATCGTCTTCCCAGTCAGGGTTTTGACGAAGAGTTGACCGCACCGAACGATGTTCAAGTCCATGACAAGGGTCGATAGGTCGCAAGAGAAGGATTGGCCGAGGATAGTTATCAGGTCTCTTAAGGTCAAACATTCCACGTACTTTCGGGTCGTGGACTTCCCCTCAAGCGCGACTTTTTGGCCGATTACGAGGTCTGCGGAGACCGGGGTATCGAGAGGGTTGAGCTGGCGAGAGTCTTGACTTGTAGATACGGAGAAGTCCAGATCAAACGCTGGCGTAAGCTCGATCTGCATGCCCCCCAACGTATCGGAGCTCGTAATCTGCGACTCGACTGTTTCACCAGTATTTAGAGGCTTTGCTACGAATTGTCTTTCAAAGATTTCAAACGGCCGAAATTTCGTGACGATCATAGACGGAGACAACACACCGGACTTCATGATCAGAAGAGACAAACCCATCGAGCCACGGCTGTCCTGGCACGACCACGTAATCTTGGGTGCTTTCACTTCCATTTTTTTGCTTCTTCTCAGGTTTCTCATCACCCCCTGCCAGATCGACTTGGCCAGAGAGCCCGTTGACCCCTCCGGCGAAGACACGGATCGCAGTAGGCCAAGATCCGGAAAACGACATCCAGAGCGACTCGCATTGATACAAGGACGCAAACAAGCCCCTGATATTCAAAAATGATAGCCGCCCAGAAAAGGAGCATGAAAATGGGAAGTGAGGTGCAGGGGGGCCGAAGGGAGTTGCAAACGCACCCTTTCGCGTTGACTTCATTCGGCAAGTCGTAATCCGCAACACTGTACAGTGGAAAGGCTCCAAGACCAGCTGGAAGAGGATAGGTTTTGCCATCGTCGGGAATCCGGAGTGTTCTCTGCAGGTTCAAACTCAGGGAGCCGAATGTGATGGTATCTCCTTTCGTGAGCTCAACCTTCGGAGCATTGGGTTTGGTGATGCGGGTCCAAGCTTTGGCGAAAGAGTCATGTTGATGTATCTTCAGGGTAGAATCCTTGTCGTAGCTGTAGTTGGGCGGACCATCCACAATGTCGAGTGTAAAGCACGGGGTCTCGATGATGCGCAGGTGTCCGGCGTTCCAGCGGCATCTCTTGCTAGGCCCATCATTCATGGAGAACGATTGGTGCATAGCCTGCCCAACTTGGAAACGTGTATGAGGTCAGGAGGCGAATTTTATCATGGACATCTCTATTCAACGGCGCTTACGTTCCAACGATCGCAAAAGTTCAGAGATGAGCGTTTCTGGAGGCTTAGACACCTTTCGCTGAACAAGGGTCCCTTCCTTGCTATATTGAATTGTGATTTGAATCATGGAGTTATAGCAAAGTGGTGAAACGCTTGGTGGGTTGGACGCTGCACGTTTCCACTCTGGTCAATCAAACTCCACATATCTCACGGGACACATATTGAGTGGAGATATAGGGAGCTTGAGCACGTTAAGCGGGGTTCGCCCAGTACAATCTTCTTGATCTTCTGTTTGATTTTGCCGCCAGCGCCTGGGGCCAACATCTTAATTTCGTACCCACCTCCACGCAATCCCAAAACGAGATGAAGGACCGCGCCTTTGGGCATATTGTAATTGGCCAGAGTCTTGCCTGTGGAGGTCGTAAGCAAATAATAAAATTTAAGTGATGCATCAGTCCGATCTTTGCCTACCATCTTCAAGTTGTTTCCCTGCATAAATTAGCCTCTGCTGATCCGGAGGAATTCCCTCCTCGCCCTGGATTTTCGCCTTGACTTCAATCGTATCGGACAGCTTGGCATCGATGCTAAACTTTTTTCCAGTGAGATTCTGGATGAAATACCCGGGGTTATCCGACAAGTGATAACAAAATTCTTGCTGTTGCCATCGGACGAGGGGCCAAAATGACTCATCAGGTCTTCCAAAGCGCGACATTCTTTGTCCAAAAGTGCAGGATGCGTGGCTCTTCCCTCGAGTGTGATATGGTCTCCCATGGAAATCCCTGCGGAGTATGGAATATACAGAACGTCGAGCCGGCGGAAAGTAGACCCCATGACGACTGAGAAGTCAATGTCAAACGATGGCGCGAACTCGAGCTGCATGCCACCCAACGAGTCGGAGCCAATGATCCAGAACTCGACGATTTCGCCTTTATAATGAGGTTTGGCTACAAATCGTCTTTTTTAATAACTCTTTGATCTCCTCAAGCTAGCGAGATGCATTGATCGGGCGCAAGCTGCCCTAACTTCATGGTTGAAAGCAACGCAACCATCCATACAAGGCCGTCCGGGCGCCACGACATAGTCTTGGGTACCCCACGATCCGCCTTTTGTCTCTTCGGCGAGTTATCGGTGCCCTCTGTGATATCCACCTGGCCGGAGAGTCCGTTGATGCCACCCGCGAAGACGCGGGTCGCGGTGGGCCCATGTCGCAAGTGCGATTCGCTTATCGTCACTCTCAAAAACGACATCTAGAGCGCTCCACATTGATAGAGAGCGGCGAAAAGACCCCTTCAGTACTGAAAAGAATCATGAAAATAGAAGAACGGGACATGAAAGCTGAGGATAACTCACCCTTTTGCTTTGGCTTTCTCCGGCAAGTCATGGTCCTTGACACTGTAGAGCGGGAAGACGCCCAAGCCAGCGGGAAGAGGATAGGTTTTGCCGTGGTCAGGAATTCAAGGCGTTCTCTGCAAATTCAACGTAAAGATGCGAAGGGGGTGGTGTTTCCATCTAACAATCTGGCCTTTGGAGCGGCACGCTTGGTGAGACGCGACCAGGCCTCTGCGAAGGACTCGTGCTGTTTGATCTTTAAAGTCGCATCCTTCTCACTATACTCGCAAGATTTATCTACTACACAGAGTTTACAGTGAGGGTCTCGGCTATGCTGAGTTGGTGCGCCCTCCAGTAAAATAGCTTATAGCGACCATCTTGAATCAAACACATACGAACGGTAGGATGATCGGTTGAAAATTACATGAGCAAGAACATATCAAAAGACCCGGACACCCCCCAGAATTTACGGTTGGACATGCTTGCACTCCAATAACTTCAAGCATTTGGAGATGAGCGTTTCCAGAGGCGCATACAAAGACTGTTGGATCTATGCCTTTGACGATATACTTAACATTGATTTGGACCATCTTTTCGCAGGTGAGGGTGGTTCACGTTGACCGTGCGCCAGACTATCAGGTGACCAGTAGGTCTGCCCTTTGTATGGCGTTCTCGAAATGGTGCCCATTCGTGCAGGTGATAGCGATTTCCTTGTACGTAGTGCATCTTCTTCATTGGGAAGTGATATGCTTTCGAAACTGGCTTGAAGAGCAATTGGTTTAGAAGGCAAAGTCTCCAGCCCAATCTCGAAGTGCGTGGTTAGCAAGCACAGACACGTGCCCAGTTCCGCAAAAGCATCAGACAGCGCATGAGCAGGGAAAGATTTCTGTGCAAGAACTTGACTATCTATTATCTGTAGTACATAACCTCATAGCTTGAGGCCCCTAGATCCCTATTTGGCCCCTTGTCGCCGTGAGATTTACCGATCTGGTCTTTGCCAACAACTGCGAGACCCTTCTCTATCTTAACGAGACTCTCCTACGCCATGCCCTTCCCCTCCCGCACAGCATTTGGTATCTGTTTCTTTCCGAACCCAGTAACTTCACTCTTCCCGTTGCCATTGACGATCTTGTGAGCGCGCTATTGATGATCACTTGATCCCGCTTCCCCGCTTTCTCAATTCTCTCTCGAATGTTCTTCTTCTCCTCCGGCGTTACCTCCGTCTTGGACTTGGTAGCCCGAACGCTGTATGCGAGGACTTCCTAAAGTCCACGCAGCCTTGACGTGGATACAGAGGTGGGTAGCGCTGAGTCGAGGGTCGTGGACACGACGTTGGAGATGGTAGTGATGAAGCCTTTGGTAGGCTCGAAGTGAAGTGCGCGTTAGGAAGCGCGTCAAGCTTGTAGCAGATCTTTCTCCACGGGCGTTCGACATCTTCGTGTCCCCCAGCGAGCTTGCCGCCCTGATAGTACACCAAGCCCTTCTCGTCCGAAATGGCCACCGTATAGCCGTCCTCGTAGATTTGAGCCAGACTTCTCCGACTATGAATCTTGCAGTTTGAAGACGCTCAACGATAAGAAGACTTAATCGTCCACAGCCTTTTGACGTGCTACGACGCCGTAGCGGTTTTAAGCAGGTTCAAAGTCGTACGTCGGCGCTTTCAAACACGAAAACGTTCTCGATGCCATGCCAACCGGGAGGATCATCTGCTTGAACGTCTCTTCCAAGCCCTTCGTCACTTCCTCTATTATAATCAGGAGGGCCTTGCGATGTGCTCCAAGTCAAGGTCGAAGTTGAGGAGGTCATTCTTGGGCTGCATCTTGGCGTTTGCGATGACCATCAATATTCATTCCTTCGCACCGACGTTCTCGTTCTCGAGCGTGGCAATATCTTGCGTCATAGTAGTCAAATGCTCCTCAGGCGTGGAAATTTCTGGAGCTGCGAGGTGCATGATCTCGGCGCCAAGGCATAGCCAGAGGAGGAAGGGAAACCCGCACGTTTACGAGTAGGAGCATCGTTATCGCCAGCGCAGGTGTGGCCCCCACCCGCCCACTGCTCCCCTTATCATGATTTTTGCTCAAACGCCCGCTGCTACGCCGTTAGCTTCCAGTATCTATATTTGATTATTGAACTCGTCGATGAGTAAGAATCTGTCATCCAAGACAGGATAACGGGCGCCTATCTGTATGAGAGGGCAAGTGTGGTCATGGGTTGGAGCTCGCATCGTGTAGGGAGATGGATATTTCTCCTAAATTTTCCTTCTTTGAGCCGGTACTCGACTCTTCCTCCTCCGAATCATGTTCAGCATGAAACCCAAAATGCACGTCGTCGTCGTCTCTGTCGAGATCCATGTCCTGATGCCCGTTCATTGTGGCCAAAATTTCTGAGAACGGACCTCAACCCCCTCCATCCGCTTCGCTTCCACCATCCCGTTTAATGAGAAATCTAGAGTGTTAAAGCCCCCAAGCGTACAAAGGATCAGATCATGAACGGCGAAATCTACCGGACCTACTCATATTCCTCGCCCTCAATTCTAGCTGCTCCCATCTCTGCTTCGGCCCCGTTCTCCCTCTCCCTCTCTCTCTCTCTAAAAAAAAAAACGAGGAAATACTGGTCAATGCAAATCTGGGCGCCTCGACAATGAGTGTAGGTGGAGCGGGTGACCACTTGCGCTTCGCACTCGCCGATCGTCGGCGCTTGGGCCCAATGGATTCAAGGACGTCGTCAATGGATGCCAAGACGCTTGCTTCAAACTGATCGGCTACAGTTAAGCCATCAATTCGGTCGGGATTCCGTATTTGATGTTTAGCATACAAGGGGTAGCACTCGATCAAAAAGAGACGTGCGCAGATATCCCTGCGGCATGGATATTGGTATCGCCGTAAACGAAGGACTCCAATTCAATATGTCCAGAGGTTGGATGGTTGTGCTGAAAGGTTTTTATTTTCGTTGTGTCAATGGTGGGGAATCCATTGACGAACGAACACTCTGCTCTTTGGGATGAACAGTGTGCTGTTGCTGGTTAAGACACATATTCACAAAACCCAGTTCGTTCCGTCCCGATTGCTCGAGTCAGGGACGTTCCTGAGTGGATGTGACTCCACATGCCCGTGGTATTCCAAATGGGGAATTCCAGCTTTCCCCACGGGCCGTCACGTGGGTCCCGGGTCCCTAGCCCCCCGGTGTTATGGCTCCCCCTAGCGGCATCTCCAAAGGTATGAGGTGCCTGGAAGGGGTCCACATGTGCTGCCACCCGGGATAAAAAGATATGGTGGAAAAGGGCGGCGCCTATGGGACTCGAAGCCACTACCAAAAGTCTCCACAGATATCAATGACTGGCTAGTTACCACTTGACGTTCTCATCCTCGAGAGGGGCAATCTTATGCAGCCAAACGCTTCCCATGCGTGAATATTCCGGGCGCTGTGAGGCACATGATGTCAGTGCCGGGGTATTTGAGTCAGAAGGAGGGGAAAACGCACTTTGACGAGGAGCGTCATCATCATCGTCAGCGTAGATGCCGCTCGTCATCCGTTTGATGGATTCGAAGCCCGCATCGTCCCCCTCCATGCCTTCTCCATCTTCTCCATCCTCCTCCTCATTACCATCTACATCATCGCTAGCATCAAGCTCGTGATCCACATCCGCCTGCCCACTTTTAGTTTGGTTCTCATCCCCACCCCCATTCATCACGATAGGTTTTCGTGGCTTAAACCCCAACGCTCATAAATGGAGCCGTCAAGCCTATTTTACCTTCCCCATCGTCATCAAAATCCTCAGCAGCCATTACCTCATTGACCATTCTTGGGCTCGCGCCCTTCTCGTACCGCTTGGCTTTCTTCACCCGGGCGGTCTCAGCAAATCGTACACCATATGTCCTTGGTTTAACCTTTGCCTTCACCTAGGGATGAGACGGCATCTTCGAATTTTGGGCTTGGAAACCTATCCTCGCTATCTCGACCGTTCCCTTCGCCATTGTGGTTAAAAGGTGGCTGGTTCAGTAGTCTGGATCCGATGAGCCGATAGGGAGGAGCCAAGAAGCCCTTGTACACAATATTTATCAAGGCGATGGGTCAGGACAATAGCGCACAGCGTATCATTTAATCCAAAAGCACCGTTCATTCCAGTTAGATCTATGCCCCCACTCATTCCTTCAGCAGGTCCCTCCCCGTTTTCCTTGCTGCCACGCTCGTCGTCGTCATCGTCGCTATCCGCTTCGCTGTCATTGTCATCGCTCATGTCGGCGCCATCCGCCTCTCCCATCTAGAAGCGCAAAATAGTCGACACCATTGTCCGCTTCCTCGTCCTCACTGCTCTCCTCTCCGTCCTTCTTGCTCAAACGCCCACTGCTACGCCATTTAGCCTCAAACATCTGCACTCGACCATTAAATTCATCAACGAAGAAGAACCGCCTTTTAAGACAGGACGGCGAGTGCCGTCACGTTGGTACTCACATCGCGTGAAACGGAGATTTCTCATAAATCTTCTTTCTCCGAGCCAGCGTTCGATTCCTCCTCCTCCTCCTCCTGATCATCCTTGCTGTCTGCTTCCCCTGAGTCATGTTCAACATTTCGCCGTCTTCGCCGAGATCTATGCCTTGATACTCGTTCGCCATGACCGAGATTCTCGACTACGGACCTTCGCCCTCTCCATCCGCTTCGCTTCCATCATCTGATTCAATAAGCAAGTCCAGGGTGTTAAAAATCTTCGAGTGCACAAAGTGTCAGAGCAGGGCAACAAATTATCAGTCAATTTGGACATACTTATATGCCCCGACCTCAATTCTAGGTGCCCCCATATCTGTTCAGGCCCTACTCCCTTGAGAAACAGAGAGTCGATGGGAGGCTATGCAAACTTGTGTGCCTCGACATCAGGTACAAGCAGAGCGGGGGGGGGAGCGCTTGCATTTCGCGCTCACCAGCCTCCTGGTCAGTTGGTGCTCGTGCTCGATGGATCTGATGACGTCGTCAATGGATGTTGAGACAACAGGTTCAGACTGAACGGCTACAATATCCAAATTGCCGCCGAGCTTCCGAATTTGATGGCTGACATAGAAGGGCAGACCGGAATTGAAGAGGACCTTAGTGGCTGCTATTTCTGCGGCCTTAATATCCACGGATTCTGGATGTGTTTCAACATGTCCTCCGAGGTTGGAAAGCTAAACTAGAAGACCAATGAACTCTGAGTCTCCTTCTGAGCTCGAGGCTGGAGAGATCGATAGTTCGGGTCTTGACTGAAGCCTACAGCCTGTGTCTGTGTACGGGAACATCCTCACCAAAACCAGGAATCTTTTTCTTATCAACTGGAACCGTCGGTAAGAATCTCACTTATACGGACGAAGGGCCGATACCCCACGCTTAGGGGCATATCTCATATCTATGAGAATGAGGTTCCGTTTTCAGGTGTAATATGAAGGCGCTAAACCCGGCTTCTCCTCAAGTGAGGGAACACGTTCATCATGTACGAGAGCTGCTCTTCCCCCAAGTCTGTATCCAATGTTGTCGCCGTCCGCGACATAATGATGTGACCCGTGGAGGCGGTCAAGAAAGGGCCAATGTTAGGGATCAGGCTCTGTAATGTCCCATATCGCGATGGAACGAGGCTGTACTGAGATTCGAGAAAGTGATCGATGGGCCTTACCCCGGAGGCCAAGGTCTCAAAGGAGCGCAGGCGGACTTGATAGTCGAATGGAAGGGACATCTTCTGGTGGACGGTATGTCCTTGAGGATGACGGGCGTTTTCGGCACGGTGGTGTCCGAGTGACTCGATTTCCCTGACTTCCTCTCTCATTGGAAACCAGGAATATAGAAACTGTTGTGCACAGTCTAATCCAAGGATCAAGATCGAATTGTGTAATTCGGTCCCGCTTGGAGGACGTGGTTGCTGAGTGCCGCCCTCATAGGGCAGCAGGATGAAAGCTGAGCTTGTATATGAAGACCTCAGTGGGTAAAGAGGTCCATACCGGAAAGAGTGATGGGTGGCCATCGAGGGGCATGCTCTTACCCCATGGCTCGACATACACCCTGGCCTGGGAAACATAATCTTCCCAGCGGGTGGGTTCCACATGTCATAATTGGGACTTCTGCGCAATCTACCTCACCTTAAAGCCTTCAGGATTGATACTCTTATGCCCGGCCGTGGCGGAGAGCACCTACACTAGGTTGGGCATGTGTATGTGGCTTGAGCGTAGCAACAGCCCCAATGCCCTAAGACGTCAAACATCGCCTTTACCCTTGAGGTTATATGACACCCAGTAGCACCTATAGCCCAGAAATCCACCTACCCTTTGTTCCTCCATTCAACAATAACCCTCCCCTATCGCCGCGTCACAATCCGAAGTTTTCTAACAACAAATCTAAAACATCTATACGAATCCGACGGACGCAGATTCATCCTTTGCGGCATCCGGAACGATCAAATCCTCTGGTGAATCTTGCAAGAGCTCTTCGCTATCGGTACGCCCGTATGAAGAATCAAATGGACCTGTATTCTGCGAGCAGGAGGCACAGGATCTCTTCTCGTCACATCAACCCGATCACCCCTCGACATCGAAGAGTCTCATTGTCGAGTCGCAAACCGTTACCCTTACCGTCCAGTCTCTCGGTCGCTACTCAGTCACAATCCAGACCGAAAATACGAACAGCATCGGAAATTTGAAAGACTTGGTTGTGTACAAGACTGGGGTTTGGGAGGGTGTCCAGGGACTTTTTTATAGGGGTCGTCTACTCTCAGATGAGTGGACCATCGCGGACTGCATTCCAGATACCGAGAGCATGATCTATCTAGTATATACCGTGAGTCTGTCCTAATACTGATTCAGTCTGACAATTGCTCTCAATAATCTTGCTCATGATCAAACTTTCAATTTTTCCAGGCGAGACCAACGGTGACTTCGAGTGACGCGATGCATGCGACGAATACCAATATAGGCACACGCCTCCCTGCTGATTCGATCCGAAGCGTTCAATCTACAAGCGCAAGAAAAATCTGTGATGCTATAGATTCAGGTCGTGTGTCTGAGGACGATAATGTGATTAACCCCGTCATGCTCGGCGTTACGGGTGAGAATGCGGGACCGTCTGATAAGGAAGAGATCCCGCAGGATCAGGTGATGAGGTTTCTTGAAATGGGCTTCTCTTCAAAGACGAAGATAACCGTAGCATTAGTGGCCGCTACTCGCGACTTTGACACAGCAACTGAGTTTCTCATAAGTGTAAGATCTTGTACTCCGTGCCTCTCTGCATGGTTGTGTTGACGCTCTACGCCTCTTGGTCTATGTACTCTAGGACATACCCGAAGCGCCCAAGGTGCCAGCAGCATAATACGTTCAGTTGAATGGCGGTGTTGACGCGGTCAGTGTGTGCCAGCCATTGAATGTTTGCTGAGAGCTAGATGGACTACCCCTGCAGATTATTGAGAAAGATCTTGGAACATCGGGCGCCGGTAGAGCTCGCGTTGGCGGACTATTCACTGGTTCCGAGGGCTCATGGCATTCGTTCCTGAATGGTGATATGCTGGACACTGTCGCATTCCACCGGATGATGCTGGAGCTCCGGCCCCTGGGCCACCCCAGTCATTCCTCCAGCCTAAATTATCTCGGAATTGCTTTGAGAGCTCGCTTCTACGAGGCGGGAGACCATGCAGACCTGGACACGGCTATCAAATATCATGAACAGGCGCTAGAGCTCCAACCTCCTGGTCATTCTGATCGCTCATCCACCTTCACTAACCTTGCCGGCGTCCTCAACGCTCCCTTCGACCTGGCCGGAGACGGCGCAGACCTGGACACGGCTATCAAGCACTTCGAGCAGGCGCTAGAGCTCCAACCTCCTAGTCATTCTAATCGCTCATCCACCTTCATTAACCTTGCCGCTGTCCTCAACGCTCGCTTCGATCAGGCCGGAGACCGTGCAGACCTGCTATCAAATATCATGAACAGGCGCTAGAGCTCCAACCTCATGGTCATCATCTTCGCTCATCCAGTCTCAGTAACCTTGCTGTCGTCCTCAACGCTCGCTTCGACCAGGCCGGAGACTATGCAGACCTGGACACGGCTATCGAATACCTCGAGCAGGCGCTAGAGCTCCAACCGCCAGGTTATTCTGATCGCTCATCCACCTTCACTAACCTTGCCGGCGTCCTCAACGCTCTCTTCGACCTGGCCGGAGACCGCGCAGACCTGGACACGGCTATCAAGCACTTCGAGCAGGCGCTAGAGCTCCAACCTCCTGGTCATTCTGGTCGCTCATCCACCTTCACTACCCTTGCCGGTGTCCTCGACGCTCTCTTCGACCTGGCCGGAGACCGTGCAGACCTGGACACGGCTATCAAATATCATGAACAAGCGCTAGAGCTCTGACCCCCTGGCCATTATCTTCGCTCGTTCAGCCTCAATAACCTCGTCGGCGTCATCATGACTCGCTTCACCCAGGCCGGAGACCGCGCAGACCTGGACGGGGTTGTCAGATATCATGAGCAGGCGCTAGAGCTCCGACCTCCTGGTCATCCTCATCGCTTGTCCAGCCTCATTAACCTCGCCCGCGCCATCAAGACCCGTTTTGACATTGCCAAAGACAGGGAAAACCTTGAACGTGCCATGTTGCTGATGGAAGATGCTTGTTGTGGTGAAAGCGGAAGCTTACTTCTACGCTTCCATCTTTCCTTGACCCGGGTACACCTTTCTCTACGGTATGCACCCCCATCAGACTTAGGCGCCTTTACAACAGCATTGGGCCTTCTGGAGACATTGGTAGCTACGTCAAGCTCACTGAATTCGAGGTGCATGTGAATGCTTGGTGATACCTTGGTTTTGCGCCAAGAGCTTAGCATCAGATGCCGCAGCCTTTTCCCTGGATCTAGAGCAGCCACAGAAAGCCATTGAACTCTTGGAACAGTGGTGAGGGATCTTACTCGCCCAGCTGGCTCGGTCCAATAATCTTCAGGCCCTAAGCCCCGCGATGGCAGCTGAGTTTAGAACGCTTAGTGTTCAACTTGAGCAATCCGTTAGTCGCGATGGGATGGATGTCACGCTGGAGCCGGACATGTTGAGACCAAGTGCTGTCAAACGGTTTGTTCTTTTCCTCCGTACTGCAAGACTCCGTGTTCGAAATATCTCACATATCTAATAAAGGCACCAGGATCTCTCACGACGTTGGCATGACACCCTCAATCGAATACGCAAACTGCCAGGCTTTGCCACATTCCTCCAGCCGACTCCCTTCCATCATCTACTGCGTGCGGCTGACGAAGGCCCTGTAATCATCTTCAACATCAGCGAGATTCGATCCGATGCCATCATTCTTAGAAGTGGTGTTGAACCCGAGATCGTCAAACTACCCGATGCGACTGTTGCGGAGATCGGTCGTATAGCGCTTATGATGCAAGCTGCTCTGTCTGGGCAAGGCGAAGATAGATGCTCGGGCGAAGTTGATGAAGTGTTACGACTTTTATGGGGTTGTATTGTTCAGCCGGTGGTGGAGAGACTCAGGGCACTGGGCGTGGCCCGGGGTAGCCATATATGGTGGTGTCCCACATCCACACTGTGTTCATTGCCGTTGCACGCTGCCGGTATCTATCGACTGGGAAAACCAAAGCTCCCCAAGCTCTACTTCTCCTCATACACTTCCACACTCTCCGTCCTTATTCGCAGTCGACGCTTCCGCTCACACACCGTAGACCCACCCAGCGTTCTCGCCATTGGAGTTTCATAGCCAGAGGGAAAGGACGGTGCAGACGGCGTATTGCACTGCGTGGGCGAAGAGCTTCAGAGGCTGTTAAGATGTGTGCCCGACGCAAAGTTGAAGGAAGGGCACGATGCAACACACGACGCGGTCTTGGGGCGGCTCCCGATTCATTCCTGGGTACACCTCTCATCTCATGGACATCAGGACCTCAACCAGCCATTCCAGTCACGATTCCGCCTTCAGGACAAGCCACTCACTCCCCAGGAAATCGTGCGTACAAACCTTCCAAATGCCGAGCTTGCATTCCTCTCGGCGTGCCATACTACCACTGGAGATCCTAATACACCAGACGAAGGACTTCACCTCGCGGCTGCGATGCAGTTTGCGGTGTTTCGAGGTGTGGTGGGAACACTGGGCTATGCATGACATTGACGGACCGGTCGTTGCCGAGGCGTTCTACGGGTATATGTTTCGCAATGGGGTTGAAGGGGCGAACTATAAGGAAGCGGTGAAAGGAGTTTACAAAATAGGGGTAGCTCTTCGGAGGGAAAAGGTGCCTTTGGAGCGTTGGATTAACTTCATTCATGTCGGAGCTTGACGTTCTATTGTGCTGTCATGGATGCCTCTCTTTCTCATACTTCTTGTGGTGTTCTCGCTTATTTGCCTATACATTGGGAGGAGGAGAAGTTTGTAATGCGCCGTCGTACTGGCTAAAACTTTGAGAGAACGGTGAAAGGCGAAATAAAGACCCTAAACAATGCATAACGTAAGATACACATCAGGAACGTGAGCATATTCTGAGAACGACCTCTCCGATGCTCCTCCAAAGCGGCAAGATTAAAAGACAGCACCGCAATCGGTAGCAGAAAGCGCTGGAGGTTTACTCCCCGTCCAGTATCTTTTTCACAAGATTGAAAGCGTTTGTCGGAAAAGAAATGTCGGGGAGCGATGACCAGTCTGCGACGACTGTAACAAGTTGTGGGCGTGAGAGGAGTGGTGACAGAGGAAGAAAGCGGAGAGAAGCGGGAAAGATGCTAGAGTGGTGCTTCGCTGACGCGGCTGGGCGGGTCATGCTGTACTTTGAACAAGGGCATTTTTCACAACTGCGAATGGTATTACCATCACTTTTGCCCCAGGAATAACTGAAAGCCATTTCTTTCCCTTCTCCTTGGGCGAAGCTGCAACTATGCTCACAGATGACGGGAGAAGAAACTCTTCGAGCAAGGACGAAGGATCCCTGAACATTTGTGCGTGCAGCCATTCTGGCTCAGCAAGACCACACTTGTACTAATTAAAGTTAAAAGAACGCAAGCTCATCGCAACCGCTAGCAGTAGCAGACGCGATGACCCGTGGCGCGGCCTCAAAATTTGCAAGCTTATTTTGGATTGGCTTTTACGACTATCGACCCAGCGCTGCGGCGCGTGTCTGTCGGGTCAAATAGCATCCGTGTCTTGTCTGTGCTGCCCTTGCCGGTCGAATCGATTAGCTAGAGACCCTCATGAGCAGGTGGGAATACACTCTCAGATATAGTGTACACGGGGTTCCATTTTGATGTACCGCTGGGCAGTCGTCCACAATAATGTCCCGGTCGTCGCAGCCGCTGGAGCCACTGCAGTGGGTCGCGGATGCTGGGCGAGCGATCCTCAAAACTTTGAAATCAGGTAAGACGTTACCCGACTCCTTGTTGAATCCCTCCTTGCAGTCAGCCCTTCGCATGTCAAATAAATATTACTAGGATGTATGTATCGACTACACAACTTCCGTCTCACCGCGCAGTCAAAAGTAATATCTCTGTTGTTCACGGCGATCTCCAGACTTCAGCCCAGGTTTGAGTTTGATCCCGTGCTGGCAGAGTAGATAGACATTACTTGATCTCCCGAGTGGGCCAAGGAGGCGTTGGGCGTGCGTTGATGCCAAAATGTGGCTTGATGATGGCATCTGTGTCGGCCAGGGCTATCGCTTCCGCAAAGAACCAACTATGAGGGTGCTGCGTGGGTGCAATGGCAATGTCTGGAATTGACGTTTTGATATCCGATCCAATCCAGTTCAACTTGAAATCACTCCATCTTTCTCCTCTCCCCTCGAACATTGTCGACTCCCTCATTCTTTTTCCTTTCCTTTCCACTCTTCTTCGACCTGGACGTCCTCAATGTCGTCGGTGTCGTCGTCGCATAGTCACTCCAAGCCGTCAGTGAACATCACCTCTGCGGATGGCCGAGCACTGTCTCCAGGTCCAAGCTCACCCCGCCAACCACGATTCGCCGCCTCACCAGCCTCTTCTCCACCCACAAAAGGCAGCGGCTGGCTTCTCAACCAACTCAACGCCAGACCCAAGCCCGTCGGAGGCGTCGAACACCAATCCACATTCAGCCTCTCGAGCTCCAGCCTCGTTGCAGCAAGTTCAGGAGGGCTGAGGCCGCCAGGCATAGAAGAGGAAGACGAACCTCATTCCTCTCAAGCGCCCACTCCACAGCAGTCGGCGCAACCTCTACCGCAACAGCCTTCGAACGCGTCGATACTTAGTCTTGGTTCGAGTGTGGACCTCGCGTCGGCGGATGGACATCGCAAGACAGGGACCGTGCGGTCCATGGACGCTATCCGGAACCCAGCCCCGCGTGCGCACAGTGATACTGAGTCGAGAGCTGGTTCCGTCCCGGTCATCCTTGAAGGCCAAGACAACGACTATCCGAATAGCATCTCGCGGAAATCGGCCACCATGCCAAGACCCAACACTGCGGAGACCTATGACCGCTTCAAAGACGCATCGCCCGCCAATAACACGCCTTTAACGACGCTCTATCTCGTGTCCGGTGCGTTTTCTTCTCTCTCCCTCCCCACAGCTCGCCATTGCGCTCTATTGGCGCAGTTACTAAATTGTTAATCTGTTTTTTATCTGTTTGGTTGCTCTCTCTCACGCTTCGATCCTGACATGGAACGCGTCGCTGCACTCTCGTCACCGTTCTTTCGCGAACCTTGACAATATGATCGTCCCATTGGTGGTGCCTTTAGGCCTCCCTAAGAACCCGTCAACCTGGACGCTCGCTGATGCAGACTCCGTGTCTGGCGTGCATCATTCTGAAGGTGCTGTGGGCAGGTGGTGGCGTGCTGAAGTCCTGGGCTCGACCATCACGCCAGGTGTAGGTGGGAGCAAGGACAAGAAGAAGAAGCGTGGTGTCAAGAATCCAAGTTTACGAGCCGGCGTGTCGGAATCGGCAGAGACCAAAGCCGGACTCGCCAAAGGTGACTTAGGGAAAATGCTAAGCAAAAGTCTCAAGGTAGGATATCCTTGAGCTTCTAGTAACAAAATCTCACTAACGGCTTCGAATTACGCCCAAAGCTGTCATTCACGCGTGAGGTTGAGATCATCGCGTCCACCTTACAACCCGCGTCGACCATCCACTCCTTCACCTTCTCCCTCCCAACCACACGTGAACTCACCGCCCCAGCATCCAACGGCAACTTCCGATCCTCTGTCTACTCTCAAGCCACCGCCCAAACGACCATCTCTAATGGTACAGACATGCGTCAAGGGATGTACAGCACAGCTGGTGGAGCCTCCGGTCAACTCCTCGCTGTTCCTGGCGGCTCCCATATTGGCGTCAACACGGCTGGATTGGACATCGCGGCCCCAGCTCGAGGAAGCGAGCGTGATCTCAGCACATCGAAAGAGGCTACATACCACGGCGTCTGTCTGACGGTGTGGTCTCATGCGGATGAAGAGCGTTCTGCTGCGATCCGTCGAACGTTGGAGACGGCCGCGAGCGCGAACGCGCGTGCATCGCGAGCGCACAAGGTTTCAATGAGTAGCGTGGCGAGTAGCGTTGGGACGGCGTTAAGTAGTGCGGCTGGTGCGATTGGTGCCGCGAGCGGGAGAATGAGGAAGCATAGCACGCCTTGGAGTGAAGTAGATGAAAGCGAGACAGATGCTGGAGCCATGACGGAGAGCGATGCGGATTACATGATGGGCGGAGGCGGTGGCGAAGGGAGTGGGTCAATCGTGAATGGGGGGAGACCCGATGGAGAGGATGGAGGCGGCGCGAGCACGCTGTTCTTACCACAGAATACGGTGTTCTGGCTGCCGTACGCTCTCAGTAAGTCTTGTGCTTCGTTCATTGAGGATATTTCCGTGGAGGTTGACCTTATCTGTATATTCAACAGCCCTCGTATCGCGACATCCGATCTACGACCTGATGCGGGATTATCTGACACTGTCGTGGGCTCGATTCAGCAAGGACGTGCAATCCCACACACTGTATGTCGGAACAGATTCTCGCCACAAGATTTTGATAAGACCTGAAAGGTTTTTATCTCTTTCTTTTACAGCCAGATCGCCAAGATCCTCGAATCGCCATCACCTCGTGCGGGCGAGATCGTCAGGCTAGACGCTGGAGCTCAGGGGGAGCACTTGGAAGTGGTGTGTCGTTTCCCTGGCGGGCTGGATTTCGGAAAGGGTTTGGTCGACGTGAACGTACGTGAAACATACAAGAACGACTGCGGTTGAATTAGTCCTTTGTTGACTTGGAATTTATTTATTTTTTCGCGTAGTTTACGATGTGGCCATTGTTCCGATGCTTGAACTTGGACAACATCTTAACGTTATGCGAGGTGCGTATTCTGGCTCTTCTCGGTTTTCGATTCTTGGGAGCCTCTTAAGCTGATCGACATTTGCTACTTTCTTTATTTAACTTTTGCAAAAGATCGCTCTGGCTCCGACAGGTCGTGTTCTTTTCGTCTCAAGGCATCCAGCCATGCTCGGAGTGAGTGTTACGGTGCTGCTCTCTCGCCCCTTAAAAGGATTTCTCAACAAATACAACCTTTGAATATTTCATAAGATCGCGGTATCGACTCTCAAGTATCTCGTTGAGCTTCGGGGATGGAGCGGCGTGGCGTTGCATAACGTTCATGCACGAGACGCTAAGATCTACCTCGAAGTACATGATTGCTCTCAATTCGACTTAAAATGTTGAGCTGACGATGTCATACCGTAGGATCCCGGTCCATGGATCATCGCCATGAGCACAGAAGCGAGATACTGCGTCCGACCGATGCCAGAGGTGTGCGTCTGCGACCTGTGAGTCTCTGTTACCTGTTTCTCATGCTTGAGCGGTGAGTCCAAAACTTGACATGTGGTGTAATTCCTTTCGTAGCGATATCAACTACGTGAACTGTCCCTCGCCACCAGTCGCAGCAGTCTCTATGAAGCAGCAGCGGGACAAGTTCCGAAAGATGTTGTTGGGGGCTTTCGATCAGTATTTCCATCCTGATCACGGTGTGCCAAGGTACAAGATTTTCCAGAGATGTCGTTGATCAGCCTGACGGATGTGATTTACTTTAGCGAATTCAAGGAGGCATTCCCGGCCGGCCGATTCCGACCGCTGTGTAAAATTGTGTCGAAGAGAGGTTCCTCGATCATCGCTGAGAGCATCAAGGCTCCGACATGGTGGCAGCAGACGAGGGTCATCTCTGCGTTCGATGCTGTTCTCAAGGAAAAGGTACGCGTGTATCTCTTGTGTTCCCAGCAACGTTATGATTCACTAAACCTGGCGATACTCACGTAGGCAAAGAAACCCTCCCTTCTCAAACGCATCAGCACCCTCGGTATGACGCGTCGCCCAGCCGAGCTCACCAACGCAGAGAAGATGATCCAAATATCCATCCGAAAGCGCGCCACCGCCTTCGTCAACGCGCGTGATGACCTCGAAACCAAGATCGGCCGCCTCTCGCGTCGCCTGAACTTCCTGATGACGGAGTCGGATCTCTGGAGGCAGAAGTTCGTCGCGTTCGAAGGATACGCTGAGAAGCTGAGCACCGAGGCTGGAGAGCTCAGAGCCAAGATCAACAAGGAGCAAAGGGAGAGCAAGAGGTTGAGTGGGCTCGTGAGCGTCACTGCGCATGAGAAGCACATGCTCCAGACTCGCCTTGTGGAAACAGAGACGAAGCACAAGCAGGCGGCCATCGAGCTGGAGAGGATGCGAACTGAGATGGAGGAGATGGAAGAGGAGCGAGAGAAGATGGTTCAAGAGGTCGAGGCTCAGATCGAACGTGCTCTCGCGTCCATGACCCTCACGGACAACTACGAGTCGGATTACTCCCAAGGATCGCAATATTCCGGTAGGAGGTTCAATCGCGCGAATTCCAGGGCGAGCATCCTATCTCGGCCAAGCACCGCCGGCAGCATCACCAACCCAGCGAGGCTGAGGTCTTTCGCCACCAGCTCGACGCTAGCGCACGACAATCAACAAGATCATTCTCGACCACATTCTGAGGACCTCGCCCGTGACGAGACGATGGTGATCAGGGAAGAGGATGCAGAGACGGAGTCGATCGAGAGCAAGGACGATCCGGGGCCCGCGGATGTGCGGAAGAGGAGGTTCTCTGCCAGAAGTACGGAGGCACATCTTGATGGGTTAGATGCCGTTGACGTGGGAATATCACAGAGGATCGATACAGTTGCGGAGAAGATGATGGCGATTCAACAAAAGGTCAGATTCTGACTTTCCCTTCACTGGAGGGTTTTTCTCACTTTCTTTGACGTCTTTTTTCGGCTGCAGCTGGAGAATGCGTTCGAGCATCAAAAGAGGACACGGTCTAGAGCAACGACGCCGAAGCTACAACAGGACAGTGGGGACGAGGCCGATCGCCCACGCAGTCGCCCGCCACAGGCTCAAAAATACATGGATGTGCCGGCCAGTCGTTCTCGCAGCTTATCGGCACAATCTCTGGCGGCAGAGCGCGAGGCCATCGTCGCCAGACGCGCGATCACCCCTAATCCGACGCATACACCCAAATACAAAGGGGCCATTCCTCCCCTACCGAAGCTCCCTAGTCCTGCGGCCGCGGCCGCCAATGGCACCCCAAAGAGAACAACGCCTACACCGTCCCGAATGCAGAGCCATCCAATTCCCATTCAGGCAACACGGCCTATAATGTCTCCCAAGCAATCCACGGAATACGTGCGGCCTAGCAACACCTCCATCCGGCCCAGCGTCGCCTCAACCCAGGACGACTCGGACTCGTACATGAGCGCGTATTCACATAGCCCGCCACGAACGATCCCGAATCTCCCCGACGTGGAAGAAGACGATGACGATGTCGAACACGTCTTAGGTTCCGGGGCATCAATCGCTGAGGTGTTGCTGCAAGATCACGAGGTCGTGCGGAAGGGGCGTAACATGCAGGACTCTCCTTTGATAGTACATGAGGAGGACCTGCCATTAGTCACCCCTTCAACGACCCGCGGACGTTCATCGAGCGATGCAACTGCGTCCACAACCCGCTTGGAGATGGCGAGCGCCCTACAGAACCGATTCCGGGTAGATACCGGTAGCCCCACCATCAGCGGCAGCCCTACCATCAGCGATTACTCGACGAACGCTACAAGCATGACTAGGATTACCTCACCGACCGTCAGCACGGAGTCCAAGCCATATGGGCTCCGGGTAGCCGCTTAAATGTATCGGCGTTTAGCGAGTCTTTCGATGAATGACGTTCGTTTTTAGATCTCTTTATTATTGTAGCTCACTCTTTCTCGTTCCCTTCGTCTGTTTTTTTTTTTTGTTTCATTATAAGTGTGGATGATGGAATTACCGGATTGGCCTTGGATGTTGGATGCTTTGATGGTATGGGATCGATGGTTGATAGGTCCTGGTTCTTTTGGGTTTGCACCTTCTATCAGTTATATACCATACAGCTATTGCCTATATATCCCCTCTCGGTTTCATGTCACTTCCCTGACTGGGTAGGAGTCAGAACTTCTAAAAGACTACGAACGTCCCTTCTTCCCAGATCTAAGGATCAATTGCGAAGAACGTAAAGGTTTCAAACTTTCGCTTGAAAGTGCGAAAGACATGGTGATTCTTGATGCGGGTCAGGCAGGTCTTGGCCTTCTGCAACATCCATCTCACACAATCTATGTAAGATGTGGGGAATACGCCTTCCAATCAGGGAAACGCTTCAAGTACAACCAAGAAACCATCTTACTCTATCCGATTGGTCACCCGAACCGCTCATTCACCCTCAACAATCTCGGCGTCGCACTGAGCACACCCTTCGACCAGACCAAAAATTTGGTTGATTTTGAAGTCTGTGTACAACATTCTCGCGAGGGCTCACAGTATGACCTCCCCCGGCTGTATATCCATTCAGATGCCTGCCGTAACTGGATCAGGAAAGCTCACCAATATAGCTTGTGGTCGCTCGGAGACGCATATACCAGATTGGACCTTCCTGACTGTTCATTACTATTCACCGCATCGACACTTCTTGATGCTCATCTACATCTCAGGGGTATGGAGAAACATGTGACCGAGGACGCCACTTCACGTACGATAACGAACCATGAGTTTACTACAGCAGCCGAGCGCCTAGAGTGAGGAATGGCGCTACTGTTCACCCTGCTAGAAATCTACTGGTTGCCCATAGACGACCTTCAGGCAGTGGATCGAGGGCTAGCAGATCTGTTCTGGGCACTAAGCACTTCCATAGACGAGCCGGTTCTATCCGAAAGAGCCGCACAAACCAGAAAGGTCGCTATCGAAGATCAAGTTGGCAGGTAATGTGGCACTATCTTTCTCGTTATAGCACCCAGCTGATCAACTGGTGGCTAGGTGGCAGAGACTGGCGGCTGGCTGGAATCGAGCCCTTCAGGAGACCCGTCAACTGCCTGGTTTCAAAAGTTTCTTAAGCGCTGCTCCCTTTGCGGAGTTGCGGAACGCGGCCACAAACGGCCCCGTCATTCTAGTCAATATCAGTCAATATGGCTCCGATACCATCATCATTCACCAGGCCAGAGAAATCATCTCCATTCCGCTCCCAGACGCTACGCCCACCGCAAGGTACTCGCATGCACTCTTAGCCAAACCACCGGTGCTAGTCTTGAAGGTCGAGAAAGTGACAAAATCTCGGAGATGATTCTCCGAGATCTCTGGACCAAGGTCGTCAAGTTCCAGCTGGAGAATATGCTGAAGTTACGTTGATTGTCGCGAATCCTGTGGATCATGGCATTCTTAGCCTCTTTTCTCCCCCTTCACGCCGCGGGGATACACGTTCCAGGAGGGAGACGTCTCCCCGATCGCTTCGTGTCCTCGTATGCCCTCACTTTTTCCGGCCTCTTCCGATCTTACGCAAGGTATCGACCAAAACAAAAGAAAGCTCGGCCTTCGAATACTCGTTGTTGCACAGTTGGGAGCTGAAGGCGAGCGACAGCTTCCGCAATTTCATGATGAAGTGACCGTGATCCGCACGCTACCGGCCAAGGTCACAGTCGTTGAGGCAGACGACCGGACGAGGAATACGGTGCTCACTGGTTTGAAGGAGACAGCTTGGGCCCACTTCGCATGCCGCAGAAAGCAGCCCCCAACAGAGCCATTCAAGCATCACTTCTCTCTCCAAACTCGCGACACGCCTCTCCCCCTAATCGACATCATTACGACTAGTCTCTCTCAGGCAGAACTTGTCATTCTATCCGCATGCCACTCAGCTGTTGGTGACGAGTCTACTCCGGACGAGGGGATCCATCTTACCGCTAGGATGCTATTCACCGGGTTCCAGAGCGTGGTCGGACGACGTAGGCGATGGCAGATGTGGACAGACCGGTGATTGCGAAGGAGTTCTACAAGTACATACATGTTCAGGAATAGGCCAGAGGCAGCGAATTGAAGGGATGCAGTGGATGGGTTAGCAAAAGCTATTAGGGTGCTGAGGCGTAGGAAGGTGCATTTAGAGAGATGGATCAACTTCGTTCCTTACCGTATCTAGCTGGTAAGTCCATGTGTTCTGATATTGGTGTTGTGAAGTATTTGAGACGCCAAAATATGATGATGTCCTATTACAGTCGCTTCGAACATTCTTTCAGCTCGTCATGACGTGTAGTGCGGCGGGGGTGAGGCCCTCTGGTACCGCTTAAGGGGGTGCATGTCGGTTGTGCGTAGGGATCCCTGGGCTGGTGACATTCCGATTTTGTCTTTTTTCACACTGTAGTCTCACCCGCCGCGACTCCCGCTATATTGGATATAGAATAAAGAATATCTAATTTGTCGTCCCTATGTAATCTGCTTGCGTCGCTCGACAAATTTCTCAAAGAAGCGACGTGCGATAGGTGACAAAGAGAAAACAATGCACTCAGCAGGGCCAGATAGCAAGGTGAAGAATTGGAGGCGTAAGCATTAAAGATTATAGATATAGAATGGCGGAAGGGTAGATAAAGGATAATTTACCCGATGTGGTCATGAAAGAGTCATAACCTGTTTTCAGATAACGTTGTTTCCGAAAAAGGAGCGATTCGAAGCAGGAGACGGGCGGAGGTTCGAGCCCCGCCGCGCATCAGGAGGGAGGGAAGCCCGGAAGAGGGCCGAAGGTGCGGGGGGTGGGCTCGTTGGGGCGGAAGACGTTGATTGACGGGACCGTCCCCCTGAACGTAATCTTGACAGAAGTGGGGTCGACGTAGCCGCAATGATCAGCCGATCCTCTCCTCCTGCTATGGTGTACGGCGAACCAGATCGAGTGGAGGCAGGTGAGGCAGGCATCTTCGATGGCCGCTGCTTCTTAGCAGGAGTTGGTGTGGGCGAGGTGGATGCTGAGGAGATGTTAGGATACTGTGGAACATTTAAAGGTGAAAAGGTGGGAAGCGAGAGCGTCAAACGTGAATCGGGCCGCAGCGCGAGCGGTGAACTTGGTGGTTCAGAATTCAGACGCCGTTGGGCAGCTGCGGCCATGTTCATCATGCTCTCTATCCTCATCGTGATATCGTCCACCGTCTCAATCTGAACGCTCTCATCACTGAGGTCCATTCGCGGGCTCCCCTGATATCCACTCTCATGTCCGTCTCCAGTCCCTTGCATCCCGTCTGGATCTTGTGGAAACTCGTCCTCTTCAAGTAGGAGCTCACGAGAGTTCGTTGGCGGTGGCGGCGACCGCATTAGAGCCGGCTCAGACTGAAATTGAGATGATGAGAGGCCGCCAGATCGTGAAGGGACGCTCTGGGATCGAGGCATCCAATGCTGCGTCGCTCGCAGGTTGGTCGGTAGATCGTCTTGATGATATTCGTAAGCGTTTTGGGACGTGTCATTCGGGTCGTTCGCTGTCGTCAATGGCATGGAATAAGGGAAGAGTTTCTCGTTCCTGGTCGGAGGGCTACTTGGAGGGAGCGGAGAACGCGGAACGTTTGACGGATGTGTGGGGCTACCACTAGGGCGTCGGAACCCTGCACCGATAGTATGGTTTGTGCCCATTCGATCAGTCACTGAGTTCGGTTGAAGGGAAAAGCCTAGCGAGGGAAGTCGCGCAACCTCAGCCATCCCCGGATCGGTCGGTCCGGAGGAGTGGTTGCCACCAGCTGCAAGTGGGTTCTCGTTATCAGGCGTTGGATTTCTTCTTCGTCTCCACCTCTTGAAGAGGAACCATCCAAGAGGCAGGAGCATCAACAGCGCGAGGAGTACGCCAATCACCACACCAGCCACTGCGCCACCGGAGAGGGCATGTGAAGACGAATCGGCTATGGGCGTGATGCTAGTTGTATTATCTGGGAGCGTGACCCTATGAGATTCAAGAGTTTAGACGAAGACTCCGGATGGTATTTGAAGGGTCAACGCACTGAATTGATTGGACACTCAGACATCCTTCCAGTACGCCGGTAGTTGCATTCGGCTCAAGCCCCACAAGAGTCGCTGTCAGCGTATGTTCTATCGAAGCATTCAAGCCAGAAGTCGTGAAGAGTCTCGTGTCGCATTGCAGGACAGTGTTCGTTCGGTCGATTGTAACATTTTGAGAGCCATCAATGGAGAACTGAATGAGACCACGCTTCGTGCCGATCGTTCCCAGAACGGAGATAGCCGTTCCCTGCGTTGTTGAAAGAAAGAAAGCATCAGTCTCATCGGCTGCGGTGTGAGTGACAAGGAACATCCGTACGTTAAATGTGTACATCGTATAGTCCCCCACTCTGTACGTGATCATCTGCGTCTGTGAACAAGACATCGATGAATCCATCGCCCACGACGCATTCGCCGTATTACCGGTAGTGGACGTCATATACCTATAGAAAGACATTTTGAGCTATCGGTCAGAAGAAGTCCTGAGAGGTCTTGCAGGATTGCGATAGTAACTAGGGGGGGGCTAAAAACTCGACTGACATTATGGAGGGGTCCGTCGCGTTGACGGTCACCACCTGAGCAGCCATGACGACCTCCAGGAGCCCAAACACAGCGACCATGCTAGTAATGGGACTTGCTGAGAGCATCGTTGCATAGATCAGGGGGCGGCGGCGGTTGGCAAGACGAAGTGGCACTCACAACCACGAAATAAGCTTTTCAGCGTAAACAACCCACCAGTGCCTGATCACTCAAAGAATAGACCAATAAGCGCCCAGTACCCAATCCCAACACAGCACCTTCGACTAACGCCTGTTCTCATTCTCCTCCATATGGTAGGTGAGGATCAGTGGGCTTAGGGAACAAAGGCCCGTGGAATGATGGCAACGCAATCGTGGGCAAGAAGAGCCATGGGGTAGTAGGTTAGATATGTACTACCACCAAATCCGTGTTTTGTGATCCGGCTAAGTACCACTCCGACTTGACCAACTAGAAACCTCAGGTTTTTGTGTTTTTGCGGCCAATCCAGCCCATATAACCCGTGGATACGCTTCCCTCCTGCTGATAAATGTGGACTATCTACTTCCTGGTCGGTTAGCCGACAGCAACGCCAGGCTGTTGGGCCCGCCGCAAGGTGGAAGAAATATAATAAGTGTGTGCTTGGCATAAACATGTATAGATAGACCGCAAGCTCAGCAGGCCCATCGCGGAAGGCGATACCAATCAATTCGAGTAAGTCGGCAACATGCCAACATGCCCCCCAAAAGCCAATTCAAAGAAGTACCTGCATAGCCTCGGCCAGTGTCATTTCCGCCTTTATTTACGCCGCAACTTGCATCGCTACACTAAATCACGTTGTTAGGCAGCAGGCTCATCCGCTTCAGTTCCTAGGGCCTGCGGCGCAGAGACGCAGTAAAGTAACGGATAATTAGGAGTCGAACCCTCAAACTGCCTGCACTCACACAGTTGCCGCGAGGCTCCTGACCCTAGTGCTATTATAACTAGTCTTTTTCGGCTGAGAGGTAGGAGCATCACCTCTTGACACTCCCTGCACTGCACACTCTTTCTCATCTCTCAAACGACCTGCAAAAACCAAACGCTGTCATGGATATGGAGATGAATACGCAATCGATAGCTGCTGGGGCGGTCGCGGTTGGTGAGCATTGATTTTGGATAGCAGCCATTGCGTTTGCCCTATTCATTGTTCTGCCAGGTTTCTCATCCCGTTCGATATCTCTCTCTTCAACAGCTAAACCGCCCACGCGACAAGCACCCATGTCTATAAGCAAATATACCGACGTCGATCCAGGTGTTAGGACGCTGGCACAACGTATCCGTGGAGGATATCCATATTACCGCGACGATGACGACTGCTGCCGCTGCTGCGGGTGTGGGTGTAGATGCTGCCCTAGCTGCCACTGCTGCTGCATCAGGTGCTGCTGATTCATTGTGTACCATCTCTTGAGCACGTATGCCCCGTGTAGTTCAGTTCTTATGTATATCTCCCGTGTTGATTGATACAACGCGAGAGTCTTCACGCGAGGGTTGGTCCCAGTCTGATCGCACTGAGAGCTTGTTACGTACACTTGTACATGGGGTATAGGCTTGGGGTTTGTCCATATACTCCGACGATGTGGGGACATGAGCCGATTGGAAGCCTTGTCGGCTTGCTTGACTTGGGTGGGCTTAGCGTTTCCTGAGCCCAGGTTCTATTGTTCCAATTCCAATTCCGTCAATATGATTGCATCGGCGAGTAATCACGATCTTGTCTCCTGTTGGCCGCTTGCCATTGATCATCTTCTCTTCAGGGACTACCAATCTGTTTAGTCTCTGAGATCTTCGGCAATATCAAGTACGAACTCAGATTTCGTCCCACTACTTTGCAAAAAGGGCCCATTTGCAACGGAATACTTCAATCTGAGGCCGCAAATGTTTTATGCAATTCGGTCAAGATCCTCGGACTTGACTGTGCGTGGACGCGTCTGGGTTCTCCGGTTTTGAAGGATCGCGGCGCGCAACGAATACAGCGTAAAGCAATCCAGTCACTCGAATGGCGCATGGCTATGGATGACCAGAGTGCGATTATCAAGGAGATACTCTTATTGCTCAACAATCTCGTCCACCTAAAGACTTATCTTCCATTCAAGGATCAAGTATATCTTTCCCGCCTGCGGTCCTTCGAGACCGTGACCACCAGATCCATTGCCGCTTCCTCGACTCTCAACCCGGCCTGTTTCCGTCGTGATGTTAGGTGCTGCACCGGTTGATTTGTCATCCCTCGGAAACCTCTCCAACCTGATAGAACTCGGCGGGTCTATCAACACGGTCAGGAAATACCCGAGTGGACGGTTGATTACCAAGCTCTACGTCTCAGATGGTTTGGCCTTGCATATGGATATCTCTTTCTCCGCCGCCTTGGCGTATCATATCACCTCGCTCCGAACAAGAGCAAACATCAACAGAGACTTAGGAAGGAACAGCTTGTGCGCAAAACCAGCTCACCCCCCAGTTGTGTTCTCTCGAGGCAATTGCTATGTTCAATGCCTTTGTACCGCCTTAAGTCGCGTAAGTACGTGTCGGGCGATTGCAGCTGAGAACCAGAGCCTCGATCCCATAGACATACTTTTGGCCGTGGTGTGCTGGACTATCCGGCTGGAAAAGCTGAGTCCTTCACTTTGTTAGTGCATCCGGCTGGTGAACACCACCCGTTCGAGACTACAGTGACCTCTGCATGAATTCGCCGGTGAAAGCACAGTCCGTTTCTGATGCATGTCTGCCTGTGCGTATTTCTGCCTGATGGAGATTGTGAGGAGGCCAACGTGGACGGGATTTGGCAAATGATGAGGGAGGTGGAGTTTCAGCTTCAGCATGGGATTTGGGAAGTGACGCGTATTGGGCTGTGTTATCGAAGAGGCGATGAACTTTCACTCTTGTGCTGCTATAATTAGAGGTGTTCGGCAGAAAAACCCCAATGTATATCGCAGGCCCAGAGTCAATGCTGTGACTGCTGCAAAACGGTTCGAACCCGAGCATTTGCAATTTTTCGGTGCACATTTATGCTTCCGAAAGGTGGCACACAGACGGCCCAACGCCACCCAGAGGACATGATGAGAACGTCATGCACATGTTGGGGAAGGGTTCGGCAGATTATCGGAACATTTGTGTGACAAGGATTCGACCCAACTACACGCCACATCATATTAGTCTTCCACTCGTCTTCGAAGCATATCAAACTGCGGCCCCGACTATCCCTCAATTGATCTTCCTTCATATCGTATCAATGCCCTCGGTATGACAAGCAGGTTCATACAGCACCCGCGTACTGGTATGCTACGCGACTTCGGACGGCCAATGGCCGCATATGGAAGGATCAGGCCTTCTCACTCCGGCCATCCCATCCCCGTAGCCAATGAACTCAACAAGATTTTAGACGCCATCGATTACGCTGCAATCGCGCTTCTTAGTGGGATATGATAGGCCGTAGTCAGTTGCTATATGTCACTAGCGGATGTTCCCCGTCCGTTAATATCACTGGCGGCGCCCCCGAACCTTCGAAGCTGGCAGAAGAGCCACACGGGCCCCGTATGGATGATACAGGATACTTCACCCCAAGCCCCTGTATAAAGAGTGTACATACGTATGTGGTCTTCTTCATTCCCCTCAACCTCAATACCTAACCCCCAAATTCAGAACCACATCCAATGTCACAGACCAATCCCCCATCGTCAAACGCTACGACTATAGCGACGACCACGATCCCAATCCCACAACCCCCCGCCTTACCGTTACTGGGAAACACCCAGGATGTTGATCCCGAGCTGCCGAACTCGTCCCTTCAGAGGATCATCGCACAGTATGGGCCCATCGTCAAGATGGCCATGCTCAGAAGAAACCTCATCGTAGTCGGGTCACAGGAGTTGGTACATGAGCTCTGCGATGAGAAAAGATTCGAGAAGCAAGTCGGGGGCGGATTACAGAATGTCAGAGCCATCACAGGAGATGGTATGCGGATCCTTCGAAAAGCGGTTACGTTCCGCCTATCTCCCCAAAGAGCTGACTCTCAGACTTGTGTTCATTAAAGGCCTTTTCACGGCTTATCAGCACGAACCAGCATGGCACGTACATATCATCTACACTGTATGTGGAATGATATGAGATTGACACGTCGTAACTATGTCTCTTCCACAGGGCCATCGCCCACCGAGTTCTGATGCCAGCATTTGGCCCATTGTCCATCCAAGGAATGTTCCCGGGTATGGTCGATATCGCGGGTCAACTGGTCGCAAAGGTAAGCCATCAACTTCTTTTCTTGCATGCATTCAGCTGAAACTTTTACGCTGTAGTGGGAACGATTTGCAGACCATAAAATAAACGTCGTAGCGGACTTCACGAACCTCACACTGGATAGTGAGTTCTTGTTTGACTCGGCCTTGATGTGCGAGTCGTTTAGTCAATCACATTGTACCTATAGCCATCGCCTTCTGTACCTTCTCGTACCGCTTCAATTCGTATGTTGCTTCAATTCGTCCGTTTCTTAACATTGATCAGCTGATCTCGAATCGGCTAGATTCTACTCCACAGAGCCACAGCCCTTCGTCCAAGCAATGGGTCGGTCTTTGAAAGTCGCCGGTTCTAGGACTCGGCGTTTGCCGATGACGGGCTTCTTGTATCATAAGGAGGACCAAATCTTTGCCGAAGACGTCAAGCTCCAGCATGATACGGCAGACGAGGTGAGTGAGAACTTTTAGTCACGCTATGATCTTCGGAGATCCCTGTCTGATCGATTAATTGACCCGTTGACCTCGCCCGCTCTCGCAGATCATTCAAAAGCGCATTGATAACCCAACAGATGACAAGGATCTTTTGAACACCATGTTGAAAGGGAAGGATCCTGTCACAGGTACGTTTTTGTCTACGCTCCGATGAGAGTACAGTACTGATGTAGCCTTGCTATCAATAAGGGCAAGGACTCTCGCCTGAAAATATCCGTAGTAATATGGTAACTTTCCTTATCGCCGGACACGAGGTATGTAAGATGAAGAGTACTTTCCTCTCGATCTCAATCGGCTGATCACACCCCGATATTTCCCTGATTCGCAAGACGACATCCGGAATGTTAACTTTCCTCTTCTACTACGTCTTGTCCACTCCTCGCGCGTACCAAGCTATCCGGACCGAGGTCGACACTGTCTGCGGGAGAGAACCGATCTCACTCTCTCACTTGCCCAAGCTCAAATACATCGATGCTGCTCTCAAGGAGGCGCTTCGACTAAACCCAACCGCAGGTGCATGGACGGTCACACCAAAGGCTGACGAGATCATTGGCGGAAAATACGCCGTATCAAAAGGGCAACCTATCACCGTAGTCTTAGCTGCCCTACACAGGGACCCGAAGGTGTGGGGCGATGACGTAGAAGAGTTCAGGTGTGTCTGGACATGTTGTCCACGAACCCTTTCGCTCACTCCATCCGGCATTTTCGTCGCTTTGCATGACTCGTTAGGCCAGAAAGATTGCTGGATGGCAAGTTCGAAGCTTTGCCTCCGGATAGCTGGAAGCCTTTTGGTAATTATCCGTTACCACTGCTGTTACCCCCGGATAAATTGAAATTTATATGACCCTCTTTCAGGAAATGGTATGCGAGGGTGCATTGGCAGGCCTTTTGCCTGGCAAGAGAGTTTGCTGGTAGTTGCTACGGTCGGTGGATCTCACCAGTCTTTCCAAACTCCAGAAGAACCAGTTCAAATCTCGAATTCACATATTTTTGTCCAGCTGTTCCAAAAGTTCGATTTCCGACCATACGACCCCGGGTACCAGTTGAAAGTGAAGTCGACTTTGACGATTAAACCCGTGGACTTCTATATGCGGGTGGCTGTAAGGAAGGATGCTGCCCCAATCGCAGTTCAAGTTCAAACCGCCCATGAAGAAGTCAAGCCCACGGCGCAATTAACTCCAGCACCAACCCCTCAAGGATGTCCATTGCATGTGCTCTATGGTATGTTCATGCCATGAATGTCGAGACCTCGCTCAACGAAATCTCCCATTCGACTCAAAGGGAGTAACTCCGGCACCTGCGAAGCCTTCGCGCGCCAGTTCCTTGCTGAGAGTACCAGACACGGCTGCAAGGGTACCATCGGCCACCTAAACGAGTACCCGTCAGGTGGGCTTCCCAAAGACGGGCCAGTGGTCATAGTCACAGCTAGTTACGAGGGGCAGGTAAGCATCCATACCCCATTCTGTAGGTGCGTAGAATGACGAAAAATACAATTGGCCACATGAAGCCCACCGACGATGCCTGTCACTTCGTCGAGTGGCTTAAGACTGCCGATGCAGCTTCCTGCAAGGGCGTCTCGTATGCAGTCTTTGGTTGTGGTCATCCCGACTGGGCCACCACTTTTATGGCTATCCCAACCCTGTTGGACGAGCGCTTATCGGCCTGTAGCGGTACGCGCCTGGTGGATCGAGGGCTAGGCAATGCTGCTGGACCCAACCTGCCCGGAGAGTTTGAAGAATGGTCGAAGAAGTTCTGGACCATCATGAGTGATAGTGGGAGGATCGGATCTCAGCCGGAGGAGAGTTCGCTTCAGCTGTCAGCACGTGTAGACTCGTCTTACCGCACGACAGTCTTGAGGAACAAACACCTATCGGCTGCAAAGGTCTTGTCAACGAAGGTCTTGACGAAGGACGGAGCGCCGATCAAGCGACATATCGAGATCGACCTTGGAGAGGAAGCAACATACCGTGCAGGTGACTATCTTGCCATATTACCAGCCAACCCCATGGATACTGTGACTCGGGCAATTCGCAGGTATGTGAAAAGACTGAGCTGCTCCACTTTGAACAGAATATTGACCTATTCAACTACTCACAGGCTCGGCCTTCACGCCGACGATGTGGTCGAGTTGACGTCATCTGGCGATTCCTCTGAAAGCACCCTGCCGATTGGCAAACAAATGAGCGCGTTTGATATGCTCGCAGGCTTTGTCGAACTAGATCAACCTGCCACTTTGAAAAACGTCAGGTTCCTGGCGAACTTGGTCAAGGATGACGAGTCGGAGAAAGCTGCACTTGATCGACTCATGACGACGGAGGTTTATGAGGAAGAGGTCGGAAAGTCAAGGATAAGTCTACTGAGGCTGATGGAAGACCACCCCTCGATCAAGGTCCCTCTGGCACCTTTCTTGCAAGAGCTGCTACCAATTCGCGTTCGGCAGGTAAGCCATGCTTTTAATTATTCACTCTTTCACACACAAGCGCACATACTTACAAGTCCTATGCTTTCCTCCCAGTATTCCATCTCTTCTTCCCCACTGTGGAAGCCAAACGTTGTGACCCTGACCGTCGGCATTCTCGATGCACCTCACCTGTCAGGAAAGGGACGATACGTAGGGCTCGCCTCATCTTTCCTCGATCGTCTTTCCCAAGGCAGCTTGATACGCGTCACCATCAAGCCATCGCATGTCGCGTTCCACCTTCCGCCGGATCCCTCGGTCCCGATCCTCATGTTTGGAGCAGGTACCGGGGTTGCACCCTTCCGAGGCTTTGTCCAGGAAAGAGCTATACAAAAGTGTGTGCACAAGAGGAAATGGCTGGTTGCTAGATCGAAGTCGCTGACGACATGGTTGTAGAGCTGCTGGACGTGCCGTTGGACCTGCGCTGCTTTTCTACGGCTGCCGAGCCAAAGAAGAGGATCTGCTTTACGACGAGGAGATGGAAGCTTGGGCGGCTGAGGGCGTGGTCAGCGTCCGTCACGCTTTCTCCAAGAAGCCAGAGGAATCATCGGATTGCAAATACGTGCAGTGAGTGCTACTGATATCCCACGGTTTTTATTGTCCTCTCATTGCAGCCATTTCTCAGGGATCGCCTCTATCACGATCGAGAGGAGGTCAGGACTTTGTTTGACCAGGCTGGAGCTCGTGTTTATATCTGTGGATCTCCTTCTATGGCACGAGGCATCGAAGAAGTTTGCATCAAGATCGCTAGCGAAGCAGCAGGCAAATCGGAGGAGGAGGCGAAGGCCTGGTTCAAGCGGATTCAAGCTGAGAGGTTCGCTACAGATGTGTACGCGTAGGTCAACGTTATCCTGGGCTTCAATTGTGTCGTCAAACAAATATCAATCTATGTCCCTCTTGAAATATCTGTCGTGCGATCATGACCCTAATCTTGAGCTCCACCCGCTTCCGACTGCCAGCCATCTACTCGGCCTACCCTAATACTAAAACCTGCTTCCTGTTAACCGTCTCCAGACCTTCTTCCCCGCGCGCTTTCGTTCGTCCACTGCGCCACCCATTGAAGCTCCCAATACCGATTTGTTCTCGATCGCTCGACGGCCAAGGTATGGGATGACTTCTGATAAAGAGCCGTATGGGACATACCTATAAAGGATCCATTCGTTAGCTTCGAGCAAGGGTGAAGTCACCAGTAAAACCCACTTGAGGATTATGGGCGATGACGCAACGAGGATGCCAGCAAGGTAATCCGTCAGAGCATCGTTCATGCCTGCAACATAAATTGGCCAGTCATAGAGGTGTACGCATCATCTGGATAGTTGAGGGGAGCGAGAGCATTTACCGTAGAGTTGTCCAAAGGCGAACCGCTCAGCAATTCGGTCTTCTACTTGCACTGTCGACATTTCTTTATCAGCCTTGGCCAAACCGTTGGAAATCAAAGAGCGAAGGATGATATCGCAGCTCTGCCTATTGTGCGTCCCAAACAGAACGCCGACCTGTAAAGAGAAGCTAGAAGGTTAGAGATCTCCTATATCCCCGCTAAGAGATTCAACGCCTCCGCCCATACAAATGGATTCTCCTGCTTCAGTTGATCCACCAAAATCAATGCCGCACTGTTGTACGCCCCGTCTGTCTCCCACTTATTGTTCCATGTCGGGGATTTCGACCTTGTGGAGTAGTCTGGAAGTGTCACCTCTTGAACTTCATCCTTCGAAAGTGGTTTGAGTGCTATTGCCAGGCGTCGATGGATGAGGTCTGTGTCAGGTTCGTACGGAGCCACCACGTCTCGTTCCTGCTCGTGGTACGCCCCTCGGACAAGCTTGACGCCGAGGATAAAGTTCTCCTCCTGAGCTAGCTCAAGGTTTCGCAAGAGGTGCAGTGTATTACTGTAAGGACAGGGTTCGTCGGGGTCAACCTAGTGTTGTAGGACATGATCAGTATTAGGTCAAAACTTACCGACGCAGATACGCCTGGTACGTCCCATAGACCAAGGGTTGGACGTGAGCTTGATTATTGGTCAGTTTCCCGGCGACATTGAACTCTCGCATGAGGGAGAGCTGGAACGCATCTATTGCCGCCTGAGATGTGACATAGGTATTACAGCGGGTTAGCATGTCGTATATGGAGAAATTGTGGAAGAAATTGGATATCGAACCTGAAACCAGGTGTATTCCGCATCCAGGACGAGCTTCAAGTCAAAGAATTAACTATTGGTTGTTGGTGCGGCTGTAGAGACCACCTACCTTGACGTTTCTCTCCTTTGCCTTCATACATATCCTCCGCAAATCGTCACGCAGTGCCCTGAGGGCATCCAAATCTGCCTTGGTAAGCGATGAGTTCGCAAGAGGGGTTGTGGAGAACAATACATCGAGGTCCGACGGTTGGGGCGTTCCGGGATAGTAAACAAGTTGGTCATGGGGTCGCGCGTTGATTATATACTTAGAGAGATGTGAGAGCGAGTCGGCTGATGGAACTAAAGCAGACTTTGGGGGCTTCCTTTGATCAGCCAAAGGGTAGAAATCCAGGGCGGTATTGGAACTCACTAGCTTAATAGCCACCCACGTCCTCCTCCCAGACACATTAGAGGCTTTTCCAGCGTCAGCAGCATGTCGATCTTCGAAGTCTCCTGCCACATCGATCGAGTGGAGCATCTCCTCAACGTTCCTCTTATGATGCAAAGCCTTTGATCTTCCACTCGTTCCTGTGGAGGCTTGTAACGTAGCAGTTTTCTCGTCCACTTCAACTGAGTAGGCAAGCAAGACGCCTTTGTTCTGCGCTCGGAATTTGGTCAAAAGCGGGATAGTTTCCTCTGCAGTAGCTGCTCCTACAAACTGGAGTAGAGCTCTTCGATGTCACCCACAACCCAACCGCAAACAGTTAACAGAGAGCTCACATGGTCAAAGAATGTTACCCGGACGAATGCCTCAGCGATTTGTTTGAGCCCGGGTATCGATTGACAGAACGACAGAACGGAGGGAGCGGAGTCGACGAGAGACGGTACAGAGCAGATAGAATAGACGACATATGACCTGATCAATGCAGACATCGAGTCCTGATTTGGCTGTGTATTCGCCGTATCAGTCGAAGCATTTACCATGGGTGAAGCCAGCGTCACTCCAACGATACCAAAGGAAACCGCAGTGGCATACGCGACCTTCCGAGAAAACAATCTACTGCGAAGCGCATTCAGCGGTGGGGGTTGAGACGACAACAAGCGGCGAGTTGTCAAGTTTGGGTGTCGAGTGACGGCGAGGGCCATCTGGCGAGGCAGCAGCATGTTTGGGGTGGTGGAGAAGGATGGGAAAGTAACTAAGGCAGCTACAACTCGCCGTAAAATTCAGTAGATACTGCAAGTTGTGCGATGCCATCCGATCCCAAGGCATGCTTATCAGAGAGGTAAATGAAAGAAGGTCCCGTGACCCAGAAAGCCGGCTTGGAATGCCGTGATTGACGCCGCAGCCCCCCAGATACCTCAAGCGGTTGTCAAGCCGGTAGAAGAGTTTGGTAGTAAAGCGGGAGCTCAGATGATATTGGTGGGTGCCGCCATGAACATCGGTGTGAGAAAAGCTTCAAAAAGTCGAGCTAGTCATCAGAGGTGACATTTACGATTGTATATTATGCGATTCCATGACACTGATAGTATAAACAACTGGTATATCTAAATTAGTGTCTACTACTGCCCCCCAGTTAGCCTTCTCCAAATCTCCTTCCCAGCACGCCTCTTTTCGTCTGCAGCACCTCCTTCTGCGGCGCCAAGGACCGATTTGTTCTCTATTGCCCGGCGGCCTAGATACGGGATGACTTCCGCTAGAGATCCGTATGGCAAGTACCTTGCCAAGAAAATGCGCGTTAGAATGATTCACGACGAACGGGGAACGATAACAGTTCGTGGGAGTACATACTTCAATGTCATTGGCGATGGTGACACAAGCGTATTTGCCAGGTGGTTCGTCAATGCGTCACTCATACCTGCAAGTCGAAGATAGGGTCGCGAGTTTAATTAAAAGGCATTCCATGCAACATTCCAGAGGCACCGCAGGACATACCATATAACTGCCCAAACGACACCCGATCCACGATCCTGTCATCGACTCGTACCGTCGACGTCCCTTTCTCCACCCTGGCCAACCCTTCCGAGACCATCGCACGAATAGCAATATCACAGCTCTCTTTATTATGCGTGGCGAACATGACACCAACCTTTTGGATGAATGGAAGCATCAATATCATGCGGCACGAAACGCATCCCGTGTTTTAAAAAAATACACAAAAATACGCACGTGAGGATCACTCCGCTTTAGTTGATCCACCAACATCAGTGCAGCGCCATTGAACGCGCCATCCGTGTCCCACTTCTCGTTCCATACCGGAGACGCCGCTGAAGAGCTTGGCTCGTACTTTGGATGTCGAACCGTATGTGCGGATGACGGGATCACCGCCCCTAAGCGTTTCTGGATGAGTTGCGTGTCTGGTTGGTACGGCGAGGGGATCTCGAGTTCCTTCTCGTGATATGCTCCTCGGACGAGTTTGACGCCAAGAATGAAGTTCTCCTTCTCAGAG
>WSTV01000135.1:1728-11986 GCA_019632285.1 Tulasnella sp. 332
CAATGCCCTTGACTACCCTTCAAGAGTGAGCGCCCAAGTGCACGACCAATTCGCTGATGAAACGACGCTGTACTGACAGGTGTCCACTCTTCGCCTGACCTCGGCTACAATTCGGCAACAGGGCGTACCTAATACTTTGGGTGTATGGTTCGAATCTGCTTGGCGGTCTTGAACGTGCCATCTAGGGAATGTGATTGAGGTGAGCACAGTCCTGAGCACAACCCAAGCACTGCCTAAACAGGAAAATTGAAGTTGATCGGCAACATCCGGACAAGACCTGCCCAGGCCCCCAACCATTCGAGGGCATCATCCCCTGTCTTACATTTGCTCCTGTCGCAACCCTAAGCTCGCCCAGCGATCTTGAAAGGGGCAGCACTTTCTAGCTCCATGCCAAATAGACCCTGTAGTTTTGCTCTACCAATGAGTGACTGGACCAAGGAATTATTGTCTCATGGGAGCAGAGAGGGCGTGATAGGTGCGCCTCCCGAAGCCATCGGTATTCAAGCTGGAAAGCTCCAGGATGCGATGAACAGAATCTAGTTATCCATTACGTGAGCCTAAAATCACCAGTCTTGCATTGTCCAGGGCCGACCGTGTCACAGCTGCGGTACGGAAACGCCGGATGGTGTTAAGTGCCAAGTAGCCATTCGCTGCTGCCGTGATAGCATCTCGGTTCAAAGCTCGCGGGTTGTCAGCGACAAAGATGTGCGTAAAAGTGACATGAGGACGACGCCTGGATTGGGCGTCCGTCCTTCACACTGAGAGCAGTTTCCAAGACCGCCGTCCTTCTCGCTAGGTACTAGTAGGGTCAAGGAACATTTTACGACTTGTTGCGTCGTACGGTATTTGTGTTGGTCAATCAATAGAACGTTTCTGTGGTTGCTCTTCTCGTGCCGTGCGTACCAATGCCTGTCATGCAACCGAGCGCCGATGATACAACAAATAACTTTCGACCTTCACCCCAACTCGTTCGCGCTGAATAGTGGCGACAGAATGTTTAATCTTGATGAGATTGTTTACGGAAATTTACTCCTGCCTATTTACTACTATATTGGCACGCACGCGTTGCTACAGACCAATTATAGTCTTGCTCCGTGAAACACTCCGTGAAACAGCTGACGATTTGTTTTTGAGCCCCACGAGCTGCCATTCTCCGTTCCGAATGAGGTGACTGGTGAGGTGGCCGACGGGACGTTTCAGCCGTCCCTGAGTACTATAAGAACCAGCCCGCACATCCTTCCCCCTTACCTTGCCCTCTTTCATCCCCTTTGGACTCATTTTTGTCTGATTTTTCTTTCACTCTTCTCTTTGTTCAACGTACTGCTTTCTTTTCAAGAGCTCTTTTCAACAGAACCCCCTTTTTCGTGTTTCATCCCAAATGCTTGTTGCCGCTGCGCTTTTTGGTCTGCTTGGCCTCGCTTCCTGCACCCTCGCTCGAGTCATGAGTATTTCGGCAGTCAACAAGAATGTCAACATGGGCGATACCGTTGTTGTTAAAGTAAACGTGGGTACTTAATCCTTCATCATGCGTGTTTACGATTGTATCACAATGGCTGACGACCTTTGGCGCGGTCCTAGACCGCCTCATTCTCGGCGAGGAATGGAGTTAGTTCAGCGAATGACATGTTTGTTTTATGGGGGTACCGAGCAGCCAATTCAACTTGCAAGCAATGCATCGGTGTTCTGGTAGCCACGGATGACTTCAAGTACGTTCACAAAATATGCATTCATAAATCTTGGGGATTCGACAAGAAATTTTATGCTCCTGCAGAGAGGAACGGCGCTCCTTGTCGGGTGACGGATCTTTTACTGTTAACATCCCAGCAGCAGGCGCTCCTGGCAATTGGATTCTCACCGCTGGGATCCTCGTCATCTCTGGCGTTCAGGTGACAGATGACCAAGTAAGTCCGTCCCTTCTTGCTTGACCACTATCCTCATACCACCCTCAAAGAATTTGAATTTGATGTTTTAATGTGCCTCTGCTCCTTCTCAGTCAACCACAGATGCGCAGCTCGAGTATCTGACCACACATGTCAACGTCAATGATCCCAACGACCCAACTCCTAGTTCTGGATCCTCTACACCTTCACGGTCGTCGCCACCCTCGCCACCGTCGAAACACAGCCACTTCTAGAGCAAGTCTAGTAGATAGCCGTCTCAGTCATGTCGAGCTTTGGATCCGAATTTCATCTACGACATACATCTGCGAAGTGTCGTTCTTTTGACCGCCCCAGTCCGACACTTCCTTAATGCAGGCTTTCTTGTTGGAAAGTGGCATGTACTGCCTAGGTATAGAGCGAAGCAGCTCGTTCAATAAGTCAAATAATCCAGGAAGTTCGCAGGGTCTGGACACCAGCCCGAACCTACAAACCATCACCACCCACGAACGAACTTCCCCTGAAGCTCCCTAATCACCCACAGGGCAGCTTCGAGCTTCCTGTGTAATGTGCATCTTTTCAAGTATGCTAGAGAACTGGGAAGAACTTTGATCCTCGTCATGCAAAGATGTGCACCAAGCGCAGTTCCTTGTTGACGACTTTGCCACAGCATCCGGAGATGACAATTCTCCTTCCAGCCCCTCTTCGGGAGGTTAAATACTTTAGCAGGGAGGAAAATAGGCGAAGACAGCCTTTCTGCTTAAAGCTCGGAATTGCGGAGGCTATTTAGAAGATCAACATTCCATGGGAGATGAGGATATCGGATTGATGCACGAACCCCCTTAATGATCTGGCGCTTTGATTGAAGCCTCCATGATGCACCACGGCCTCTCCAACAAGCACAGCAACAGACCGAACCATTTTGTATTCACCGTTAGTTCTCCCTTGTTCACGGCGATATCACGGCTGAAGGGTCAGCTGAAAATCGGACGCCTAACGGCCGCCGGGCGTCCTTCCCATTCTGGTCGTTCTCTTGTCTCCCCGGACGACATGGAAGATACCCCGGGCATGTGAGCAAAACTTCACCTCTTTCCCCTTGAAACGGTACAATGGTTATCGTCCCCATGGTTGAGACAAATACGTGCCGGTTTGGTCGGCATAGGGGCGTATAAAGCTACCTAGAGACGCCACAGAGCCCTTTCCTCAGACTTACTGAGATCTCCGGTCAAAGTACACTAACACCATCATCACTCGATCCATGTTGTCTTCAGTGCTTTTCAGCATCGCTACGGCTGGAGTCGCGAATGCGTTCTTCAAGTACGTCGTTTCTTTCTCCCTCGTCGTCCTAGATCACAGCATGCTAGAACATCTGACGTTCCATCTGAACTTTTTTAGAGTACCATGCACACTTCCCATTGTCCAGGAGTTTATTGACCCAATCCTTTCGCCGGGTGCCGTCAGTCAGCATCTGCATTCGGTCCATGTAAGATGCTCAAAAATCCCATCTCATGGGGGATACCACTCTCATCAGTTTTTCCCAATATGATTAGGGAGGTAGCAACTTCGGGATGAACGAGTTCAGTAGAATAGTCGTCGTTTTCCCCAGTTGGATGTCGTCACTGACCATCCGTCACGCACAGAACGTACGACATCGCGAGGGAATCAGCTTGTACCTCGTGCCAGGTCTCACAGGACCTCAGGTGAGATACAATTTGATGAAGAAAGAACGAAAGTACTGATGCCTCTCATGCGACTACCAGTAACTACTGGATTCCGACCCTTTACTTCAAGTAAGCATTCATTCAAAATACTCTTCGCCCCACCGACGTAACTATATATCTCCCCCTTCAGGGACCCGATCAACGGTACATTCACCAAGGTTCCCAATGGCGGTCTCCTTGTTTACTACGAAAACCGTGGAAACGACGCACCCATTAACGGCGGGAAAGGCTTGGTGGCGCCTCCTCCCGGGTTCCGCATGCTCAGCGGCAACGCCGCGAAACGCTCTCAGGTCTATCCCGTGGGACAGGGCTCACAGGGGGAACTGGCGGAACGCGCTCTGATTGGAACCTGCTTGAGATACAATACAGACAGGTAAGCCTTCCCCCTCAAACCTACTCTGAGGAGATGGCACTGATGCTGTGATCGTGCGATATAGCCCAGGGTATAACTACTACGGCTTCCCCACGACGGATTGTGAGGCCGGTCTTAACGCTCGCCTACAGATGTTAGTCCCCCCTCTAGGCTGCGACGATGAGTTCTGGGATTGCGAGCTGACCATGGTACACGGGCGATAATCAGGCCCAGCTGCTGGGTATGATATTTTGCATAGTGACCATACTCGGCTTACCAGGCTGACTGTTTGCTCCACTCTCCAGGATGGAGTCAACCTCTGGCTTCCAGGAAGTGCCCACGTTTCCTACCTCAGCGATCTCGACAATGGAGAGTGCGATGCAGCTCACCCAGTCACTCTGGTCCACGTGCGCATCATCCATATCATGTATGGCCGCATCTTGATTCATTGTGAAACTCCTCGCAGCTGTTCTACGAGGTCACTTGGGATTTGAGTTCCTTCAGGAGCCAATGGGTCCCCCAAGGCTATCCTTGGCCCTTTGTGTACAGCAACTCTGACCCTACAGGCTGGGGATGGCACGGTGACTTGTGAGCCTCATTTCAGAAATATGTTGTGTCAATATATACGTTTGACAATCTGGACTTCCCGATAGTTTCAACGGATGGGACGTACCAGTTCTGTGAGTCAGTTGAGCGTTTTTTCGCCTATGGAAATTTTGAATCTAACGAGCCATGTAGCCAAAACGCCATTGACCATTGTGACAACTTCACCGATCCCGATGCGGACGGTGGACTCGCTTCCGCCTGCCCTTACCTCAACGTCTCCGACCCCGCTGTTTCCGATGCTTGCACTATCTACAAGGTCGAAGTGACGCAGCCTCTCGGTATCAACGGACCCCTTGCAGCGCTCCCCGGGTGAGAAGGTTCAAGTCACTCTCACACTTTTCACATGGGCTGAAGCCGTTTCTTGCTCCTCAGCTGCAACCCGCTCCAGTATGGTCCCTGTGATGCAACCCTCTATCCTTATGGCAGTAAGGAATCCAGTATTCAAATCCTATTTGGATAATGTGTATAAACCTTGTATTCATGGTTCTCAGCTACACCTTGCCCTACCACGGGTCCTGCATGTACCACAGGGGCGACGACGACAACTACAGTTTCTACCACCGAGACATCAACCACAGCAGTATCGACCACCACGGGCCCCGTAGACAATGGCACTTACGTCGCGTGCTACACTGATTCTGCCACGGCGCGCACTCTCTCTGGCTATACAGTTACTCTCTCTACGATGACGAATCCCCTGTGCGTTACAACGTGCCATAACTTGGGGTACACATACGCGGGAACGGGTAGGTTTTCCTATTCGGGCTTCCAGCAGGCTTCTTTATGCTTACCGGTACATGGGATTAGAATACTCCAACGAGTGCTATTGTGGGAACAGCCTCAGTGGAGGAACTGTGATGACGGATGGCTCGTGTAATGGACCCTGTGCAGGCTTGACCAGGTGAGAGTGCGATGTGACGAAGCCATATTGCGCTTTATTGATGCATGTTTTCCGACTTGGGGTGGCCAGCACGATCTGCGGAGGCACGTACAGGCTCTCCGTCTATCACACGTGAGGCGCAGCCACCCGTGCGCCAAAACGAATGCTCGTGGGGAGATGTATCAAGATTGTACTTGGATTGCATTGGCCGTCGTGGCTCTGAATGGATATTACTGTCTGATAGCCCATCTGACATTGATCAACGGCAAGATTGAGGCATCTCCATCCCCAACTAAACCTTATAACTCGTTTGCGAGACTCTTCAACGGATCGAGTACTTGAGATCAGGCTGAATGTTTCGAGGTCACGAAGATACGTGAATGAATGGAGAACACATGATGTCCAGGCCTAATAATTACCCCACAATACCTATATGCAAGGACGAAAGTAATGAACAACCGAAAAATCGTCTACACTCTCTGACCCAACGCTTCCATCACAATCCAGCGTGCGTTCGCTGGGCCTCCCATCTAAAACTCCTCCCGACGAGAACTGCGTCCATCACGTCTATACCCACCTCCACCTCCACCTCCACCTCCTCTGCTATGCTGGCTAGGGCGAGTGCGAGGATACTATGGAGCAAGCCAGAATAAGTTCGCCGTGATAGATACGGAGGCGCCAGTCCAGTGCTCAGATGAAGGGACTCACGCTCAAGTGGACCGGCCTCCCTTCAATTTCGATGCCCGACGACCCAGAAGCTTCCGTGCTCGCGTCTGTCGACGCCAACAGCGTCTTCGCATGTTCTATATCCTCAAACTCAACGTATCCGAAGCCCTTGGTCTGCCCGGTCTCCCTATCCAGGGGGATCCTCACGGAGAGGATGGCACCAAACTCACTGAATCTCTCTCGGAGCACAGCTTCAGTGATGGTCCATGGTATGTTGCCCACGAAGAGCGTCTTGCCCTCTGACCCCGACGCTTCACGACCTCTAAACTCTCGAGGCGGAGCTGTGGGGCAGTCCCTGAAGCCCTGGATTGAAAGGAAAGAAGCGTTCGTCAACACCGGGGTTGAACAAGGTAAAGGCCAGGCCAGGCACTCACGTGGCCTTCCTGCTTGCAGAGGTGGCACGATATTGGGTTGTCACATTCATTCGCTAGGTGACCCTTTGGAGAAGGAAGGACGAAATAGATCGAGTTTAGCTAACGTGAAGACATGGCAATATATTTCTGTCAACGGGGCTCACCGGCTGATTACAATGCTGTTGTGTTCGCGTACGTCAAGATCATTGAGTGATTCATCACCCAGAAAAGATCGGTGAGACCGCCGGAGCAACGACGTACGTAACAAACTCTGTCGGCACAGTTCCTTGCAATATGACCAGACTCTCCGCATACGTGGCACTGAAGCAGGCAAGTGATACTTGGTATCAGAGACCCATTTTCCGTGTAGATCCTGATATTGAAGAGGGACCCACCTTCATGTCACGCCTGACGGCCTGGCCCTGTGAAGATAGATGGAAAGTGGTCGGTAAAGACCTGGAGAAAGGCTTCTATAATGTTGATCTGCATTGACTTACGTCTCTGGGTCCACGACGGAATGATCCAACACGCGATGGGCGTTCATCTCCATCTCTTGAAAATTTTGGGCTATCATGCTGAAAACAATAGATGAAGTAGTTGTTGCTTAGAAGAGTCCATAAAAGGTTCAGACCACCTGACTGTCAAGGATTACCTGTCCACTCCCGTAATTTCGAATCGACTTGAAAGGAGAGTTCCGTCGTCAGCGAGGATGTTATTTTTTGGGGGTAGTGAAACATTGGTGATTCATACCAGAACTCACTAAAGTTGACCCAAGAAGGGCCATGGACGTCAGCTCCTCCCGTGCGCGGATGATGGATGCGCTGGTGCGGAGGGCTGGTCGGGCCAAGGTCATGAGATTCCGGCATGCTAATAGCCTTGACATTGACATGACTAGTGAAGAGGTAGAAGGATTAGGTGTAAATTGGTGAAGAAAAAGGTGACGGTCGACGTGGTCTGGTCGTTTTTGGATTTGGGGTGTGAGTGGGCCAAAAACAAGTTCCTCAAATCTCGTTCTCTGAACGGACCCTGTTAAATCTCTTCCAACACTATTATCTATCTTCCACTCGCTCGTTCTGCATCCATCTCACATAGCGACGGGGATGAGAGAAACAATCGGTCATGCTCACGTAGTGGAGGGCGCCGAAAAATTAAAGGGAAGCGACACCACTTTGGGGTTCACGGTTCTATGAGAGCATACAAGGTGGCTGAAGAATGCCAGCAAGGCGAGCACATCCGGTAAGGATTATTATACCAATGTTAAAACTGACTCGTATTATACCATACAGTATAGCGCGAGTGTCATCTTTGAGAATTGGTGGACCCAGCTGTGGAGCGATTAGGATTTCCTGAACCCGGTTTGGGCTGGGAAAGCTTGAATCGCAACATTAAACGCAAGATACTTTCCTTAGACATCCGGCTTCAGTACAGATCCCGACTCGCTGAAAGCAACATGTGGCTCGGATCGGCGGCGTTGTACTCGGTGAGGTGGAACCCAGATGGACGTTGGCAGCGCGTGACTTGGCTTCGATTACATGGGCTCTGGCCTCAGCTCTCACATTATCGGAACCGGCACCCAGCAATTTGGCAAGCGAGAGTGGGGAGGGCGGGGGAGCCCCAACTCGATTGAGATGCGCCGGTGGCATGCCGACGCTCGATGTCCCTCGCCTCCTCACTCTCGCCCTGGATTCTCGACTCTCGGCAGGATCTACGGATTAAGCGCACATCAGCTTTAGACGTGGAATCGCGTTTGCCACCGCCAATGTGATCGTCTTCCATCAATCATCTTTCGGTTGCTCTCTGTATTGTGATCCGCCAGTGACACTCCTCGCCGCCTCTGGATGCCAACATCGCGACATCAACCGACGCAGCAAGATGTTTTTGAGTGGTAGAAGCCAGAACGAGTCGTTTTCTGGTCATCTGCCACGAATGTCAATGTCAGCGCGGCCATTCGGCAGTTCTGGCTTCAGCTTCGGCCGCTACTTCTGGACTTCCCTGGCGTTGGTGTGGGCTAAGGAGATTTGGGGTTGATTGATCGCCAAATGCAGAGCCATTTTTGGCACCAGGCTCCGCATCTCAGGTCCTAATTGTTAGGCTACTCGCAGTATAAGAATGAGCCAGTGATGGGCCTCTGCAACTCAGGCAGCATCTACAGCATCTCTTCTACATTACAGCCCTCCTCAAGCCCTTTATCTTAAGTATACAACTAAAAACAATGCGCTTCTCTCTATCATCTTCTCTCCTCGTGGCCTCTACTCTGGTTGCATCGGCGTCGGCCAAGAACTGGTTCGCTGGTAAGTAGGCCCATCCATCCTTCGCCTTTTGAAAAAGCATGCGCTGAAACCATTTTCGAATGCTCAGGTTTTGCCGCGGCCAACGAGAACAGCAATGACAGTTGCAGGACAGCATGTATGCTACCGATGACAAACGATAAATATTAGCCTCTACTAATTGCTGGATTTACCGAACTCCACAGCTGACTGGGCCACGATGTTGACAAACGCCCAGGCCCAAGGTTTTACTACTGTTCGACTGTACGGCGCCGAGTGTAACGCCATCGCTCTGGCTGGCGCTGCGGCCAAAGCACGTGGAATGTTCGTCGTGGCTGGGGTATGTGTATCATCTCATCGTCGCATATGTCTACTGATCGATTTTGGGCTCGAATAAAATTTCAGATCTATGCAAATGAAGGCACCATCGCCGCCAGCCAGACTCAACTCAACAACGATGTCCAAACGTTCTTGGCGGCTGCCAATTCCATTGGACATGCCACCTTCCCTGGTAAGTACCTTACCTAATCATTTGCTCCTCATCTCGAATAGCCGACATGTAATCCTTGTCATGATCAGCTTTCATCGTCGGTAACGAGGTCGCTGATTCGGCGGCGAACATCATGAACGAAGTCTTCAACGTTCGGGGTTACCTCAACTCCGTCGGGTACACTGGCAAGGTCACCACGGCTCACACTTGGGTATTCATTCAACAGAACCCAGAGATGTAAGTGCTGCCGCTTCATCTATACCCCTATCTTAACATTTCCCTCTCATGAATAGGTGTGAAGGTGACTTCGTCGCTGCCAATGCCCACGCCTTCTATGATGGCAACACTGTCGCTTCCAACGCCGGTATGGGCTCTCTAGTATCAATAATAGTTTGGTACAGTGATTAATGTACTCCTCTCCATCCCTCCAGGACCTTTCATCTCCTACACGGTATACCCTGCGCTGACTGGAGCCTGCCCTGGAAAGGAAATCGTCATCACTGAGAGCGGATGGCCCTCTGCTGGACCTGACTACGGTGTGGCAGTACCATCCCTCGCAAACGAACAGGAAGCTCTTTACACCTTGAACTGCGCGGCCAGTGGAGGCGCTCAGATCTACGCTTTCGAGTATGACGGTACGTTTATCTCTCTTGTCCTGATATGGCTGTTATCTGGTGTTTCTTTTATCTCACAACTGATTTTTTCTTTTCTTTTTTCTTTTGATCTTTGGGATTTCAGATCTTGCGTGGACCGCCAATGCCAACGAGCAGAGCTTCGGTATCTTCAACAAGGGCCTCAACTTTGGTACCATCTTCACGTGCTAGAGCATGCACCTTAACCCCCCACCCCCCCCTCATATAACAGCATGCACTTATTTGCGAATTATTATGACATTGATCGTTTTTTTAATGGCTCGATTCGTGAGAGACAGTGTGATCATGAGCGTCCATCTGAGATGTTGTTGCAGATGAAGTTCACGCCCAAGT
>WSTV01000135.1:21331-43549 GCA_019632285.1 Tulasnella sp. 332
CGCTTTCCTAGATATGATCCTAACTCGCTGTTGATCCTCTCCTATTTATGCTGGGTAGTATCAATACATAAAGCTTGCCATCGCGATGCGCTGTTGTTTTTCTAGCATACGAGTGTGGGTTGAGGAGAATCTGAGAGACCACGCCTATCAGAATCCTTTGCGTCAGCCTCGCTATACTCGGTTGCTGCGATAGGCTGGAATTTGACACCGAAGTCGGGATACTAACGAGCGAAAGAGTGATTTATATTCTGATGACGATCCCTTGACGCTTCCATATACTTTTCAGGGCATTCACAAGGTCTTGGAGCCAATTGGTAAGGTATCAGCGATATTTGCAGACTACATTAGAAAACCTCAGCCGTTGAAACCTGTAAAATTCCCAGCGACGCTACCCCCACCGTGACCACCAGATCCACATGCAGCTTTGGTAATCGTGGATTTCAGCTCGTTAACGTTGCAAAGTCCGAATATATGCATCTACTAAAACGCTGACTTACCACGGGCGGAACTATGATACTTGACGCCATACTCGGCCATCAATGCCTTGTCTCCAGTCTGAAACCAAAGCGAGAGTTAGACAAAACCCCGTCGAATTCGTCACTGGGCGTAACACAAACCATAGTGATGCCTTGAAGTATGGACTCTGCCAAGCCGTTTCGTTGGTGGTCGAAGAGCGCGCCGCAAATGCTTTCATGCCCATTCCCTCTGGCACATTCCCCAGCTGCGGATACCCCTTCAATTCCCGCCCCAGAGTAGACCGCACAATCCCCTCGCCTATGACGGGAATGTTGCGGTGAATGACTATTACACTTCTGGGAGAAACATACATCTCTGATTCACCCATAATTACCAAAAGGCTCCCTAAATATTTGTAAACGATCAGCATGATGTTCAATCTAATCATGCCAAGAGCTGACCAGCTTACTTAGTCCCATAAGCAACGGGCGCGAGGAATGCAGGAGAATGTTCTATACTTCTCTTTGAGATCATACCAGACCAGCCGCCTTCCTTGGCGGTGTTTCGATCTGATGCAAGACCTATATCTCTGCATCTCCTCTTGAGCTCATGTCTTCGAAGCTGTGCCTGCGCTGCATTCTCTTCTCTTGGGTTTATCAAAGCCACCGAGTTGTGATCGGATGGGTGCGTCTCGTCGGCGTTGACTACTTTGACAGATACAAGGTCGGGGCGATGGTTGATGATCTCCACTGGACCAGGCGCGCCTTTGCCTTTGCCTTTGCGAGAAAGGAGGGACGTGATAGGGTTTGCTGAGTTTGATTTTATGGGTGGAGGACATCCGCATACGGAGTATGGGACAGAGAACCGCGCCTTCGATGCAAATAGCAGCGTTTGTGAGTTCTATAGCAGATAGAACCTTCTAATGGTGTGAGTTGAACACACCTGCCATGCCTCAGCCGTTTGGTCGTACGAAATAGACAGCGCTCCTTGCGTAACTTTATCATCGTGATCCGGGACCTTAGAGTAGAACATGAGTGAAAGACTTGCAATAAGTAGTTGCGGGCGCCGTACCATTCCCATTATGTTAAAGAGCTTTCGACTAAAGATTAAAAGGCAGTATGAGACCCGGAGGGTGTGCGGACACGCATCAACCATGATGCTCACTACGAGTCACATAGAAGCTGATGCGTATGCCATGCTAGATCAATATCCTGCGCGAACAATAGATCTGCTGTTAATGCATGGAGGGTTGACAGGGTCCGTAAGATACTTGAGAGCTCACCAAAGTCGGAACAACGAACTTTCCTGTAGACGAGGCCATCAGATCCAAAAAGGCATGATAACGTACGACACAGCGGGTTAGCGTGTCCACATCCTCTTCGAAACGACCATGCTCTGTCCAGCCCAGGGTTACCATCTTATCAATGAATGACATCTGCCTGAGAACCTAGGTCCGGGGATCAGGTGATTAGGTTCATCGGAGTGTTGGGATCATCTCCGTAAGGCTCACAGCACTTGATAGATCCATCGAAAACGGCTCGCTTTGCCTATAAGCGGAGACTATCAGTTTTATCCTAGCAAATGTGGACCTGTGAGTAAAGTACAACCGCGCCCAAGAAACCTAGATACATATTATACGTACGGTCGAGGAGTTTCAACTACCGGCCGGTTGTGTCTAGCAAGGAAACTTTTACGGCACAAGCGTTCGATGTCCTTGATCTTCCACCCTAGATCCGCTCCAAGTGCTTCGGGTCTAGCGCAGCTTCCATCAGGCCTTCGAAGCCCGTTGGCTTTTGGTTTAAGGACGATCTCTGTCAAGACCTTGGCTAAATCTGGTCGGGGTACGCCACTTTTGAAGTCCACCAGTGTGTCTCTATCAGGCGTTTGCACTTCAAGTGAGCCATAAGATGATCCAGATGGCATCCTGTCGACTTACGCAAGGAAATATTTATCTGGACTCGAAAGGCACTTCACCATGTCGTCGTAGAACTTTCGTACACCCAGAGTCTGAGGGGGGCACCATAGTCAGGCACCATATTTGAGAGCGCAAAGAAGGCTAATGTGCACTGGCCTCTCGATCAAATTCCATTTTACATCCGCCTTCAAGGTCACACAGAGCAGAAAAGCCCCGCTGTGCGTACCCATTGCCGTTGTGAGACAGCCATGGAATAGAGAGTCCCTTTGAGCAGTTCGGACAGAATATTGTAACCTTGTCTTCTAAAGTCGTCTGTGTGGGCGGGTCGAATGATTCTCCTGTAGAGGATCCGAAAGCAGTCGACCTGCTTTCACTTGGTGTGTGAGGCAAGAGAGTCTCGGCATCGATGGTTGAACACAACTGTAAGAGGGGGAACGAGCTATTCTCGCATCTAATCAGCGTCAAACTACCGGTTACTGGTGGTATGGTCTAGCTAACCCAATAGCGTGCAAGCCTGGATGCATCCTATGTGAGGCAGAATTGAATTACGTGACTTTCAGATCGAATGCTGTATGAGCAAGCGTACCGCATGCAATCCTCTCGATAGGTGCGCGGTGACAGCATATATGTGTGCCATACCATAACGACATCCAACGGTGGGCATTCATTCTCAGTCAATCGACGTGACGGTCGCGACTCCGATGCCGGGGAGTGTTCGACTTCATACCCGATCATCCGGGTCACCCAGAGGCAAAAACGATGCACGGCTCGTTCTAGGAAGACAGACCACATCTCATCGGGTTGTAATCGGAAGTCGGATTGGCCTTTCTGGGTTCGGACATGTTCGCGAAGGCGGTGAAACGCTCCGAGCAGCACAAGATGGGCTTGGAGGTCCGACGGTTGAACGAGCGGTTCGGTGTAGGATTGGTCGATCCGAAATGTTGGCGGTAGGTTGTGATTCAGAGAGCTTGGGGGGATATAGTTAGGGGCATTGGGGGAATCATACTCAGGTAGTACGTCCTGTGTCCCAGAGGCACCTGCTGGCCAATTAGCATCATATGCAGGGAGTAAAGTAGTCATCAAGAGCGCCAGGAAAGGATGATTTACGCAAGGGCTGTCTTGCATGGCTAAATAGTGGCCAGAGCACAGAGGAGTGCTTATCCTCGCAGAAAATTCGGAGATTTAAGGAACCCGCAGGAGAATCCGCACGCTATCGATACTGCGGGTTTTGACACGCAGGGGCATGAAATGGCTGACACTCAGATATTCTGGAGGAAGCAAAGCTTTGAGGGAGTTGATGGGAGCGAAAGGCGATTTGAGCTCGTCAGCAGCGTTGCCAACGCTACTTCTCGAAGACCCTATTTGGATCATTGAGCTGACAGAAGCGAAATGACCTGTTTGTTGATGATATCACCATTATAACAGGAAAGCTGAATGCCCTAGACTGTCTCTCCTATTATCTATGGGCCACACCAATGTCGGGTCTCCCCCGCTAATCAGTCAGACCGTCGACGCATAGGTGGGCCGCAATGCATATGGTTTGAAGATGAGTCCCATGAGATAGTGACGGACTTGCGGCAGCGATATGGTGGGAACCGAAGCAAAGCACATGATGCCTCCATTCGAGGAGGTACAACGTGTCGAATATACACTGAATCCCGGTGATTATTTCCCAACGTCCTCGGGAGGGACAAGGCACTGGGGTGGCATTGGGACGGTGGAAGAATCGAATGGCTCCGCTTTGAATGCAGAACGGCAAGTAGCGCCAAATGTTACGGTACTCACGATTTGATAGCGTGGTGTGAGGACAAACTGAACCCCTCACCCGATTCTTCGTCAGTCCAGCCCGAAACCCACTTCATCCGATCCTCGTGGCCGCTCGGACACATACACTCGTGCTCTTTGCTCGAGGCCTCTCCGTGTTGCGACCGTCTTATTCGCCTCTCTGCTACCTTCAGAACGTTAGCGAATTATCCGGTAAGTTCGAATATAGCTGTGACTCGTGGGTCCAGGAAAGGACTGGTGCCTATCTGCAGTTCATGCAGACGGTGGCGAGGGAACCGGGTGTAAAAATGTGTCCAGGACATCAGGCAGGCAGCCGAGGAATGGCGTGATGTGATGGCGGATCTGCCTGATAGTCGAGCATGGTTTTATGTGGAGTTTGGCCTTTCAAAGGCTGTCCTCGAGATCTTTGGACGAACCACCAGATTCCACTCCCGAACCAGCCCCACCTTTAAATCCTTTGGGTTCTTGCTAACGGTTCATTCTTACAATCTCTATCGATAGATTGTCAAACAGCCTTGTCTCCTGCCAGTTCCACGTTAGTCTAGCCTCACTCCATTCCCTACCGAGTCTGACTGGCACAACTCCAACAACTTTAGGTGCATCTCCCCCGACTTGCAACGCGCTGGACAATTTATACTGTACGACCCTTTATCACTCAGCCCTCACTATCCGTCCTCTAGTACCCCCGGCACTTCACCCAAGCCCCCCCTGCATAGCCATCAGTGATCTCTACCCCACAGCTCTCCGCAGCAGTCAATACTACGATCATGGCAGAAACAGAAATCGACCTCGACAGCGTGATAGACCGTTTGCTTGAAGGTGAGCGATCAGTCCAGTTAACAATCTTTGGCGTCGTCAGGGTGCGACATCACCACAGGGGTGTGGGTGGGTGGGCCCTCAGGTTGAAACACGCTGCACACAGCACACGAGACATACGATGGGCAGGTCGTCATGGTTTCTGCGTAGAAACATGAGAGAGTCGATTGCGGGAAATCTGCCACACATTCTTGGGATGCTCCCGGATATCGGCCGATGACTCTTAATCCCTCGGACAACACCACACCGCTCTTTTGTTGTTGTTTCAGATGTATGCGGCATCGACTGACTCCTAGTTTTCCTTCACTTTCGGGCAGTGCGGGGAAACCGACCGGGCAAACCCGTGCAACTCGCGGAGTACGAGATCAAGTACCTATGCACCAAGGCACGGGAGATCTTCATCAACCAGCCTATTCTACTAGAACTCGAGGCACCAATAAAGATTTGTGGTAAGTACCCCATGCGATATGCACACGAGCCATAACCTTGGAGACTGACGAGACTTCGCACCCTCGGTCCACGCTTCTCTTCGTTCTCAACTGCGACCGTCGCTACACTCCCTCTCCGGATAACTAAGGCGACATACACGGGCAATACTATGACCTCTTACGTCTCTTTGAATACGGCGGCTTCCCACCAGAAGCCAACTACCTCTTCCTCGGTGACTACGTCGATCGTGGCAAGCAATCCCTCGAGACCATATGCCTCCTCCTTGCCTACAAGATCAAATACCCCGAGAACTTCTTCATCCTGCGTGGGAACCATGAATGTGCGAGCATCAACCGGATTTATGGGTTCTATGACGAATGTAAGAATCTAGATATCTTAGATAGCTGAACCAAGCTATCACTAATGACATACTCAGGCAAACGCAGGTATAACATCAAGCTGTGGAAGACCTTCACTGATTGTTTCAACTGCCTGCCCATCGCCGCCATCATCGACGAAAAGATCTTCACAATGCATGGAGGGCTGAGTCCCGATCTGCAAAGTATGGAGCAAATCCGAAGGGTCATGAGGCCAACCGATGTACCCGACACTGGTAAATCATATTCCTTGTCCATTTCTTCCCCCCCCCCTTTGGCGAGGATCAAACGGACTACTTTCGCTTACTGTCGATGACGTCCTCTCAACAGGCCTGCTTTGTGATCTACTATGGTCTGATCCAGATAAAGATATAACGGGCTGGAGCGAGAACGATCGGGGTGTTAGTTTCACATTCGGACCGGACGTTGTTTCGAGGTTTTTGCAGAAGCATGACATGGACCTGATTTGCCGAGCACATCAGGCGAGTCACGCACGACATCAATCCCCTGCAGCTAGCACTGACGCGTGTTGGTTATCTAGGTTGTCGAAGACGGGTACGAATTCTTTGCTAAACGACAGCTTGTAACTCTGTTCTCGGCACCGAATTATTGTGGCGAGTTTGACAATGCGGGTGCGATGATGAGCGTGGACGAGACATTGCTATGTTCATTCCAAGTGCGTGTTTCCTCACACACTGCCACCCTCTTCCCCCATATTTTCATGGCTCATGCTGGCACCCTTGCGTATCCTCCTTTCATCTTGTGACACTCATTTCTTAGATCTTGAAGCCTGCGGAGAAGAAGCAGAAGTACCCGTATGGCGGGTCAAGCATGGGCCGGCCTGTGACACCTCCGCGGAAACAAAAGAAGAAGGATGGGAGCAAGATGACTGGTTGAGTGGGATGCAATAATGGACCATGGGGCTCGCCACACTCGGCCCATTTTGAATCCCTGTCCCGCGTACGATTCTGAAATGGGCGTCTTGTGACTAGCTTCTTCCCAAGCGGGGCACATCATCAGACCCAACAACTGCGAGGCGGATGGTGGCTCATGGTTGAGCAAAAGGACTTGCACTGTGTTGCTTCTCCCCTTTCCCTCTCTCCCCCTTGCTGCGATTCCTTTCCCTGTTCTTGCCCCATTCCATCCCATCTCCCCCTCTCCCCCACCTTTCCACCATCCATTTCTTTTTCCTTTTGGCTTGCTGCATGACCTGTTTATTTCTCTGGCCTGGCCGACAAGTTTGTGCGATATATACATCATAAGTGGGGGTACGATAGGCAGACTAGTAGTAGTTGTAGTTAGTGAAAGAGTTATTACCTTCGGCAAGACGGTTATGATTCCTATGTACTCTCTTGTCGTGCCCACCCATTACCGTCAGTTGTTGTCCAGAGGTCCTTTGTAGTTCTTGTTTGTGCGTTTAATTGATGATCTTGGACTAGGCTGGACAGTGTCTTGTCTGACATTAAGCGCCCGGCATTAGCGGCTACCGGTGAGCGTCAGTGATTCAAGTTCAACTTACCACGACCACTCAAGGTGCTGAATTGCGAGAATCCAATGGTTTCGACCCTCGATGGAGGCTTCTGGGCAACAACGGATGCAGGTGAATTCTTCGTTCCTGTGAATACAGACGACGCATCGCGCTGACATTAGGGTACAAGCCTTGGACCAGATCATGTACATCAATTTGATAGGTTGCTTCTTTCACTAACTCTTAGACAAAAGCCCTGATTATATACTCTTATATCTCGCGTACCAGGCTCCAAAGGGGTATGACATACAGTCAGTACGTTTGTCCCCATGTGTTGACCGCCCTCGAACTGACCGCAGATCTCCAGAAACGTATATGGAATTATACACCGCCGTATACAACTATTGCACTTCTGGAGACATCAGCCCGCCACCAATACAGAAGCGTGAAGGGTACAACCAGAGATGTAAGCATTGTGGTTTCCTCCCTCCGCATACGCATCAATTTGTTCTGCAGCGCGGCTCTGATCGGTCCTTGTGGCAGGGGGGGTGAATCGGGCTGGACACAGCTTCTACTCTCACCTCACTTGGTATTTTTCCGATCATCTGAAGAAACTTCAAGGGGAAAGTAGCTGGGAATGTTCACCAGAGCGCTGAATGAGGTCGCTGACATGGTGCCCTGTTCTTCCTTTAGGGATTTCTTCTCCTAGATGGGGACGCCCTCTTGCGAGTATATGTGAAGGAGTGGGATCGGTACATCACAGGCGCCAAATATCTAAGTCGTGTCTGCAACCTTGTTGATCGACAGTGGGTGAAAGTAGAGAACAAAGAAACCGCCCAGGCCAAAAAACTTGATGCGAGAGGCTTTCATACCATATATAACGTAAGCGCCGCTCTTTTTCACCTAGCAACACATTAGAGTCTCAATGCATAGGTCACACAATAGCTCGCATTGGTTCAATGGAAGCTACATGGTCTACCCAGCGCTCAAGGCCAAACCCACAGGCTCACCAGTGCATTCTTGCAGCAGCTTGAAGATGGACGTCGCGATGGGGTCGTTGACTTTGGGCTGTTGAAGCAGGTTACGACCTCGCTCTTAGCCGTTGGGATGGACGATCAACCAATTATTTCGAATTCCGGGGAAGTTGTTCACGGAAACCTCCTCGCTGTGTACACGCAGCACATTGAGTCGCCTTTCATCGCAGCTTGTAAACAACTTTACGCATTAGAGTTGGAGGGATTCACTAGGACCGGAAACCTTTCTGGCTATCTCAGACATCTTGAAGCTCGGGTCAGAGAGGAGGAGGATCGGATAGACCGATGCATGTACGTCGCTACAAAGAACACGGTGAGCCGCGCAACTTAAAGTTATATACCGAATGACTGAGTCAGTTCCCCCCATCACAGCTTATTGAAGATTTTGTCTATGATGGGCACGCCAGAACAGTATGGTATTCGTTCCAAAACTTGCTCAACTTTGATGAAGACGAAGGTGCGTGCCGAACTGGGATGATTGATCACGAACCTGTCCTTGATATACTTGTATGTTTCAGATCTTCGTAGGATGTATAACCTGTTACAGCACAAGGCGGGCGGTCTCCAGGCATTGCAGGAAAAGTTTGAGGAGCATGTCAAGCAATCTGGCCTGGATTCAGTGGAGAGGTTCAGTGACCGTCAAGGGGGCATGGTAAGATATCACACTCTCCCAAGCGCCTATGGCCTAATGATTCCCCGCCTTTCTAGCATGCAGACGCATTTGTTAGGGCAATATTAGACGTCCATACCAGAAACTCAGGCCTGGTTGAGAAATGCTTCCAGGATGATATCGAGTTTACGACTAGGCTGGATAAGGTCGGGGCGAACTTGCACTAGCGTTAAATCGCCTATTCATCTCAACCAATGGATCTACCCTGCAGGCCTGCCAATATTTCGTGAACGAAAATGCTGCTGCCACCACTTCCTCCAAGATACCCCCTCAACTTCTCGCACAGCACGCGGATGCCCTACTTCGCAAAGGAGGGCTGCTGACTGGTAGTAGAGAGTTCGACCAAGCTCTTGACGGCGTGGTCAGTTTTATGCTCTTCGCTTAGATGCTGACCATAATGCCCATATCTCTTTCAACAGATGACGGTGCTCAGGTACATCAATGATAAGGACGTTTTCCAGACATTCTACACAAACTCACTGTGCCGACGCCTCCTCCACGGGTCATCAACATCGGAAGAGGTTGAAGCCAGCATGATCGCCAAGCTCAGGGAAGCTTGCAGCCTTGACTATTCTAGCAAGCTCATGCGCATGGTCACTGAAGTAGCTGTCAGCAAGGAGCTCACGGATGATTTCCGACGTTCGATGGGGCAACATTCTGGCAACGAATCCCTGATCGATTTCAGTATTGTGGTGATGGGTATGAATATGTGGCCCCTGACTGTACACCCGAGCGGATTTGAGATTCCCAAGGAAATCTTATGGACGTACGAGAGATTTTCTCGGTTTTATGGACAGAGACATCAGTGGGTATAGTTGGACTTCTCAAATCCAGGATGGCTGACTCTGATGTTATCTTGAAGGGGACGCAAGTTAAATTGGCTTTGGGGTCAATCGAAGAACGAGCTACGAACCAACTTCCTAAACAAACCATACATACTCAATTGCAGCTCTTACCAGATGGTCGTCTTGGTGCATTATAACGATTCCGAGACATTATCGTTTGACGAACTCTTCGAAGCAACTAACATCCACAAGGACATACTGATTCAAGTCGTACACGGACTCGTCAAAGGGAAGCTATTGATCCAGGAGACGGATGAGCGGTTTTCAATCAACCTTGGTATGTCTCAGTTTCCTTGATATTCTAAAGTCGTCGCACTAAGTCCAGTGACCTAGGCTTCACGTCTAAGAACGTATGTTTGTCTGCGTCTTGTCTACTGGCATCTTCAGGCTTACGCTACGTTCGCTGTTTAGATCAAGGTCAACCTTCATGTCCCGATAAAGACTACAGCTCAAGCAGAATCTATGGCTATTCTTAAAAGCATTGACGATGACCGTAGATACACAATACAGGCATCCGTGGTTCGGTCAGTCCAAGTCACTCTTGAAGATTTTCCTCACAGAGACACTAACTTGATGCTCGCCAGTGTACTGAAAGCCAGAAAGGTGTGTTCAAGTAGAAATACGCTTATTATGATGATCACTACTGAAATCAGATCCTTCTTTCGCTTCGAAGACGATGCCGAGTCAAATCTTGATCAAGGAAGTCAAGGAACAGCTCTCAGGGCGTTTTACTCCTCGCCAGACGGACCTTGATTCAGTATGTGCACTTAGATGGATGCCACCGTATTGATCGTCGTCTCATCATATACTATTTATGACTCTACTCTCAGGCGATGGCTGTTCTAATCGAGAAGGAATACATAGACAGTGTAAGTCTTGTTTGTGATCTGAGATTTCAAGCTCGATTGATTAGTTTTTTAACATATAGGCTACAGTGGATGGTCAAGACATGCTCGTATATCTCGCATGAGAACGCTTTTGAAGAGACCATTCATTACGTATCCTCAGAATCAAGGAGAGTCTCACTCTCGAATCAGCTGCCATCGTGCTTCCATGTATCAGCCACGCTTTCACGTTTTGTTTAAAAAATAGACAGAAAGTGAATGTGTATGATATAAGGCAATGTATGCGAGTGGGCGGGTCATTACTAGAGTAGTCGTTATGTAGAAGCTCGAGAGGAGAATGATCTATGAATCCCAGACGGCACCGAAAGCGGGAACACCGCGAGACATGAGTCCATAAACGACCTTTTGAGTGAGGGGTTGGTTGGAGATGATGCAGACCGCCTCGGCGTCGAACTCCTTGTATACATGATGAATGAGCTTGATCATGTCTGCGAACGCGATGCATGGCAAACAATGTGTTAAGTAGACGGAGCGAGTCGGGCTTAACTACGAACATACCTGGCTTGCCATGAGCATCAGTATCATAGATGATTGCATCAGGAGCCGCCGTTAGGATCGAGTCGACGAACTTGTCGCCATAGGTCTTGCGAATGTTGCGGGATGTCCAAAGCAACTTGATCTTCGTCTTATTAGCATAGACATGGGGAGCGCAGGGCGCGATACCGGAGCCAGTCGCAACGACGACCACACGCTTAAACAAGGGGACGACGTTCATGATGCCAGCAGTAGGCTAGACGCAAAGAATGTCAGCTTAACGCTGCAATATTCTTAATTCAAGCCAAGGAAGACTTACAACACCACGGACCCAGATCTCGGAGGGTGGGTTCTGGATGGTCCTAGTGGTCCAATCACCGACGCGGGAGATGATGTGGTCGAAGCCCTTCACTCCAGGGACGGCGATGGTAGCAAACGAATGCCACTCAGTGAGAGGGCTGTAGGAGATACGGGAGAAAGTTCCAGGGATAGCGCCGGAATATTCATAATGGACTCGGAGCGCGTGGGCGGAAAGGACTTCGGTGGTGATCTTGACCTTACGTAGATGGATCCAAGAGGACGCGATGGACATGGTGAGGACAACGACGAGCCAGAAGGGAGCCGATTTTCGAAGCGCGACGCCGAGAGACATGCCTGGATCCTTGTAATCGTTTGTCAGAAGGATGACGAGCGCCCAGACTAAAGCGGTGACGGTCCAACCGAGGAACTTAAGAGAGTAGACGTAAGTAATACGTTTACAAGGGTAGAAGAGGTTTAATCGCTTACTCGATGAACCATTTCAAACTTGTTGTGGTGAATCCGCCTCCAGGCTGGTGCGGCGAGACCAATGATGATCGCCAGGAAGAGAAGGATGATGTAAGTCACGGCGATGAGAGCCGCAGAAGCGTGCTCGTGGCGACGGAGGTCTTGGGTAGCCAAGATAGTGAAGTAGATGAACCACATAAATGCAGCAACTGCGGATCCAGAGTGAACTGGAGTGATAGCGTTCATCAGTCTCTTGCCTTACAGTAGCGAGCAGTGTGGTTACTCACTACCGCCCAAGCTATAGACACGGGCCACTGTAACACGGGCCCATAGTGGCAAGAATGTGGGGAACGTGAAGATATAGAATAAGGTGTTAACGATCTGGGAGGGTCCCGAATCGTTAATTACGAAGGCGAAAATGGTTAGACAGGAGAACAAGCCGCTCACATGTTCCTCTCGGATGAGGATGGCGGTGAAGATGTTCGCGATGACGATCTTGCCGATATGCGGCGTGTTGGAACCGCGCACGCAAGCGTCGATAAGCACGCCCACGTTCGTCAAAAAGACAAGTGAGAATAGTCGGCGATAGATATTCATCACTTGATGCCGAAGGTTACTGTATCATGCACGATAGGGCTGTCAGATGAGAGGGAAGGCTCCTAGTAGCAAGAGAGAGCGGACAAAGTAAACGGACGTACCGGAAGAACTTGCCCTCCATCTTGTCAGGAAGTTCTGTGTCCATGTATCCTTCCCATCCTGAATCGATGTCGTCTAAGCCATCCTCCGATACAGCGGCAGTGGTGACTGTGACTTGGCCGCCGAACTTCTCGTCTTTCTTCTCGGTCTTCTCGTAAGACTCTATGGTTCGATCGCCGGGTGTGGCCATTATAGGATGAAGTCGAAAAGTGTTGAAATGATGTGCTGAAGCTGCCCTGATTAAAGATGCGCTGCAGAGAAGAAAAAGAGAGAAGAGCTGATACTGAGGTCCTTTCACAAGCTCAGTTTATATGAATCTTATAGTGTGAAATCATAGCCAGCTCAGTAGTTCTCGGAGAGGGAGAGAGGAAGTCTCCGGGTCCGCGCTAAGCGCGTAATCCAATGAGCCGATCATCAGACATGATGGTTGCGGAGCACAGATACAGAAGCGTATCCGAGTTGCGCCAGAGATCCCTGCAGAGTGCCAAAGCCCCAGCTCAACTCAAGGTCTTGATTGCCGACTAACGTAAAATTTGGAAAATCAGTTGGTAGTATGTCTTACCTGAGTATGCGAGAGCCATGCCACATCATGGTCGAGTTGCCAGGGCCGGTCCGACCTCGGAAAGTGACAGGTTAGGCAACATGAGTATCCAGTCTCATCTATTCCCAAGGCGAGAGGGCGTCCGGACAGCACACGAGGACCTGAGATCGGCAGTTACATCTCGGTAGCGCCTGAGCTAAGGGCTGAGTGAGATCCCTCCGTCGAGTTGGTGGGAAAGATCAGACGAGTTTGTGCCAGGCAACGGGCAAACATTGCCAAGTAGTTTTTCACCTTGCTTCGGCCCTAATTGTTCCTTACCTTGCGATTTGATAACTGATTATTGACCTGCCGAAAAAAGATGTCAGAATGTATTCGACAGAGAAAAGCGCTGAAGTTGAAAGATTGAGCGAGGCTATGATCTAATGAGGTGCGATCAAGCCGGCACAAATGTTTCAGCAGCCCAGCCCATTCCTCCACTCTGTTGTCGCGCTTCGTTCACAATGGAAAACATATCCCCACGTGTGAACTCGGCTCTAATGGCCAAATACGTCGGACAAACAGTCCGTTTGACGTGCAAAGTTATAAAAGTACGCGCTTCCGTCTTGATCCTGGCGTCTAAAGTGGTTGCAATGTAGACCGACCAATGACCTGGTCCCAAACAGCTACAAGGAGACACCGCGATTGTCCAAGCAGCTGATGGTGGTCAAGTAACTGTGAAACTTCTGAGAGTGAGTCAGCAGCGATCTTATCGTATGCGCATATTCCAAGTAGATTCTAACCTCGCTCCTGTAGGACTCGAATATCACGGACACATTCGTAGACATCATTGGTAAAGTGATGGATGAACACACCTTGAGGATGCTACAAGTCAACAATTGGGGCTCAGACATTGGTACACGCTGCCAGCATTGCCCGCGTTCTGAGATCCTGACTCTAGTGCCTTTTCACTTTTACACGCGATTGTAGACCTAGATCTCGTAAATCAGACTGTGGAGCAGCTCCACCGCTTCGGCGAGTGGGTGCGTTGATATGAAGTGGGCATTCAAATATATACATATATATACATCCCTTATGATATCGGTGGTCCACCAGCACCGCCTCGAGCCACTTTCTTGTCATGTCCCCGTTGACGCGCCTTGTTCCCGGTTTTTTCTTTCCATGCTCTGTCTCGTGCTGTTTGTGGGTCACTGTTCGTCTGCTGGCTTCCTCGTCCGCCACCACCGTCCCCACGACCTCGTCCTCCTGGCGCACCTCCACGGCCCCTAGAACCCTGTCCACGGCCAGGACCCCCAGGATCTGTTGCACTATATTGAACAGCTCGTGGCTGTATGATTGCGATCTGTGGGGCCTTGCTTGCGGCCAGGGCCTGCTTCTCTAAAAGCTTATCCTTACGAGGCTACCAGCCAGGAAGTACCATGCGTTAGCCTTGGCTGGTTCGTTGGCCGTGGAAGAGACCTTTAAACTCACATTGCGGTCCAGCATGATACGCCATCCTTCGATCTGTTCGTCGACCCAGCCTGGAGGACGTGTCCTATAAGTTCACCACTAATCTTACATGATGCGACATATTGAACCGGTGGCCCACCTGTTTGAGCTCTCAAGTCAGCACGAGCCTTGGATCGCCTTGTCGCTCCGTCCCGATCGAAGAGTTTTGGATCCCGGCTATATGCAATGACCAAGATCTCCTCTGGGTCGGGCTTGACATCCTTTGGCCGCTAATGAAATAAATAATGTACGCGGATCAGAAACGCATCAAGGAAAGGCGAAAAATCTCCTAACCTCCTGCTCGTCGCTATCGTCGTCGCTGAACCCACCCCCATCCACAGAGCCAATTTTGACCCGTGGCTCAGCATCAATATCAAGCTCTTCCTCGAATGCAATATCATGATAGGCTCTGTTCCGACCTTGGCCTCCTGTATCCCCGTCTTCTTCCTCATCAGATGAGTGTTCAGCCGCACGCCTGAGAATGTCCGCCTTCATATCGGCCATGAAGGACTTGTCTTGGAGTAGGAGATCGGCGTTCGCGGATCTGAAGTCCACTACAAAGTGAGCACACCCAACCTTATTAAAAAAGCAATCGGAACAGCGAGAGAACGAACCGATTTTTCCCAATTTGAACTCTGGAGATGTCAATCTCTTCGTCGTCAAAGACGTTGCGACGCTCATATCCTTCGTCCTCTTCTTCCGACTCATCCTCGCCCGCAGGTGCAGATACGGTCTTCGCCCTGAGCGTCGTCAAGTTCGGATGCAACGTTTCCTCCAACAACGCTGCGATTAGCTTCTCAGCCGAATGATCATACGCCGGGTCCTGCAACGCCGTATGGACGAACGCCCTGTTCTCGTCTGGGAAGAGGTCGAGAACTTGCGTGATGGCCAGCTCGATATCGTGATCCTCCATCGCGTCTTGCTGGAGATCCCCCAACGGCTTAAGCAGAGAAACAAATGGCCAAATTCGGAACCGTTCTGATACTTACGTCCACTGCTTTAGATTTCCCCTTTCCCTTTCCCTCCCCTTTGCTCCCTACTTCTCGCGTGGTTTCGGCTTGTGGTAAGTCCCTGAGTATGATAACGAGTCCACCGGCAGCGTCACTCCCATCTGAAGGCTTGGGTAAACTCTCTAGTTCAGTAACTAGAATGTCGACCATCGGCTCTTCTCCCTTTGACGCGTCGCGCAGAGAATTGGATAAACGGTATGTGTGCTCGTAATCCATCAACAGCGGTACGTCCACGAACCACTGAGCAGTGTCGGGATTGTTGGTCTTTGACGATCCACCATCAATCAGGCTGAGAAGGATGTCAAAGAAAGCTTCTTTTTGTTCAGATGATGAAGATGGGGATGATGGTGCGAAGACAGTTCGAATTGTGTAATCGATCAGACTATGGAAGATGTCAAGGATTCCAATTTTCGTCTCTACCCACGGCTGTTGCCAGTCTGCCGACAAGCCCTCATCTCGAGCCCGAACACCACCTCTTGCATACGCTACCTCGGCCAATGTGACCTGGTAACAGTGCATCAATGCCAAGAGAAAGTCTCTGTGAAGGCTGAGGCAGATGAGGACAGCGCGTGACTCAGAGCGAACGAGGCCGTTCATCGATCGCACTAGCTTGAGCCGTGTCTGAATGAAAGTGGAAGGCGTCGCTTGTCCAGCCGTGAAAGGTGTCTTAAGGATGTCGATAAAAGCTGGGATGAGTTTGTCACGCAACACGGGGTTGAAGGATGAAGCCTGGCTATCGATGATCTCCTTGACAGCAGGAAGCTCGTTAGCCTTCTGATAGACGATCGAGAGGTCCAGCAGCGCTCCATGACTCAGAGACGTCTCGGCGCGTTTGGCCAGGAGGAGCACCTGTGAACGAACCGCCAACTCTGACTTGGTCAGAAGGGTTGAGGGTCGAGTCAACAGTGAAGGCTGATTTATGATTTCCGTAGCTGCATTGTGAAGATAGAATTCGATGAACGTTTTTGTCGTGTGTTGGGTCCCTGTCTGGGATTGTTTGGTGTGGGTTTCGAGGGTCCTGGCAAGGGTATGGATGATCTGGGTCCACTTTTCAACTGGAAGGATCGACTTGGCCTGAGGGAGGGAGAAGAGCGGGAGATCTGATACCATGACAAGGTGAGAGTCGAGATGGATATCGTCGATAAAGCTTGGCCAACGAATCGGTGATGCGGATAAGTGGTGGAGCAGCAATGAGGAGCAAATGTTGACTGGGATCTCCAGGTGGCTCTGGCCCTACCTCAGCTTGGAATGCGCTTGATGTCATGTATATGTCTTCAATCTCCCCAGATCTATGTCCTTTGAGATCGTTCGACCTCAAAGCCCTGGAGCTTGGAGTGGAGGACGAGTGGCTCTTGGTCCTTCGCAATTTATGACACGATAGTAACTCGAAATATTAAAGATTTTTCAAAGGCGGCTCTAGAAGGATGTAGTCAGAGTAACTGGTGCGAGAGGACATTTCACACGAAGGATTTAGGCAGTGACGCAGTTGACAGAACAATGAGGTCATCGCTCCAGGTTGCGGACTATATGATCCATCACCCACTTCGTCACCTAGCCTCCAACTGGAGCTTCTGTAGCTGCGCGAGGCGGGATCGGTCCGAATGTTTTTTAGGAAAGGTGCTTGGCTCCACGTGATATCAGATAGGACATTCATCACAAATAGGCAAGCGTTTGACCCGTTGGGCTTCGGGAAAGTGGGGGTCACATTGTCTTCAAGCTCATCCAAGAGGTTACCCATTTGAAGATTAAGACCCGAAGTCGAGGGATTACGGATGCAGCCCTGCAGGTTCATCGCGTACGGCTCACACAGTCATTGGAAGGTGACTTGGGCTCAAAAATAATCAGAAATTATGTCTACCCAAGCAACCGGAACAAACTCACCGCCTCTTGAGACTACCACAAGTATCAATCCAATCGGAAAGAGCGGCGAGACCACAGAAGGCGTGTCCAATGCGACTCAGCGACAAGGCAGACGATTGGTTTCTACTTGAAAACCATGATTATTCCCATTAAGGTTCATTCATCAGGCTACTTCAAAGGCAGAGAGTCGGGCCAAGCGGCCAGCACCAGAGGTGGAAACGCCATCGACACTGTAAGAGAGCGGGAGAAGTTGATACTGCCTACTATAGCTGATGGCCACTATGATCTCCTCCCATAGGGGGTGCAAGCCGCACTAGGCTCAGTTTCGAAGACAAATCAGGAGTGGGATGCTGAGCATGATCGTGCACAACAATTCTGAAGCGCTCCAGCTCCTGGGCGTAAATCCAAATACATAGGCCAACAAGACTTGTAATTGACGTTCATTAGATATAGTCTGTTTTGACAAACTGCCATCTAATAAAGCTCTGAGGGTCGGTGTGAAGGTCCAGAGGATTATGCAACTCCGTCGCGGGGAATTGTTTCCCGTCGAACACTGGACTGAACGGCAAGCCACGTCAAATACCCCCCAAACCGATTTGCGAGCAGCAAAGAAACGAGATGGACGCCAGCATCGAACAACACCAGTCTCTCCCTCTTTCACACCAGCAGCAACAGCTCACAAACCTTGCGTCTAATCATCAACAACAGCAGCATGTCTTCTTCCCACCACCATCACACCCTGGGGGTACCAACCACCCACATGCTGCTAATGGATGGATGATGCCGTCTGCGCCGATGAACGGGCATGATCACCAGCATGCTCAGGAACATCAGCAAGCGTTCGACGTGATAGCGCAACAGCAACAGCAGCAATCGCAGATGAATGGCGGTGGGAACGGGGAGGGTCTAGTTGGCGGTGAGGATGTTGGACTGGAGTTGGACGGGGATGTGGATGGCGATGAGGGAGAGGATGAGGACGGTCATGATGACCTAGACGCGCCGGAGATGATGATGGTGGAAGGACAACATTCATCTGATGGCAAAGGTCCGGGACCAATGAGGAGGAGCAAGAGAAACGGCACTGCGACTTCTGCGTCTCATGTCATGCGCGGGCCTGAAGGGAAGGTGTCTCTGGCGGATCTGAAGGACTGTCCTCCGGGAGTCAAGCCGTACCATGCGTATTCGACGCTAATTCGTTATGCCATCAAGGGCAGTCCGTCAGGTAAGTTTTGCTTTCCTGAGTCAAGCAGTCTGCCCCTCCTGGCGTAGAAAGTGAAGGAGATAGCCTCGACTCTCCCGCTTCTCCGAGGAAGCTTGAAGACATGGAAGAAACGTCGACGCGCCACAGGGACAGATGGACCAGGTGCGGTTGTGCAGTTTTGCTGATGGACTCCCTTACCTCCCATAGGAAAGCTATTACTTGAAGACATATATGAGGCTCTCATGCTACGCTTTGACTACTTCAAGACCGCTCCTGCAGGATGGAAGGTACACTCTTGACTGTACAATGCACCTACGCGGCTGTTGCTCACTCACGTTTCGTTATAGAACTCTGTCCGACATAATCTTTCCCTTAACCCCATGTTTGTAAAAGTTGAACGACCCTTGACCGATCGTGGTAAGGGGTACTATTGGACAGTCAAGGATGAGGAGGGTATGGACGCACGAACTGGTCAAGATTAGTTTCCACGCTGGCCATCTCAGACCATGGCTGACTTTGGGAATATCCTAGGCGTACATCGCAATCGCAAGAAGAAAACCACCGCTACTACCAGCGCCGCTAGTGGTAGTCAACAACCCCAGATTGGTGAAGCCCTTCCATACCCACAGCCTCCATTCGTTCTGGGCGATGACGGAAGTGTTGCTGCGTGCGTCATTCTCTTGTCTTTCTAATCTTTCGACGTTCGCCGACTGGATCTTTTCTCCTTATCAGACTGCAAGCAGCATTCAATCCGTATCCGCGTGACCAGATCATACCCGATATCGGGCCTGACGGCGAGATCGACTGGCAAGCAAGCTGGTGGAACGAAATTACAAAACTACAACAGTATACTACGGCGCAAGAAAACGAGAAGGCTGGACCAGATTGGTATAGGTTTGTCTTTTCATATCAACCTGTTACCATTTCCCTTCGATTTTTCTGACACATACTTGTATTCCAAGATGGATGTTTGAGCGTATGCGAGCAGCGTTTGGACATCCCGCAGTCATCGGAACTGGAACGTCAACAATTCATGTCAGTCATCTACCACCTCAGCAGGTCGGCATGCCTGTTGTACAACCTCAGCCTGTCGATGGGGAGCCGATGCCATCAACTGGCGCCCAGATTCCAGACCAACATGTCCAACAACAGCAGTAGGATCCCTGGCATGTGTTTTTGTACTTCATACTTCTTGGTCGTTGTAATTCTGCTATTGCTATGCAATCGATCCGATCTCCGACAATGATTTCCGTGTCGCTATTACCGAACCCGGCATCAAGGTAACCATGCTCGCGTGGGATGCCACACCATGCCACATGCCCACCCTTCTTCCATCCTCGAGGCCCAAAAGCTGCTCAGAATTCAGTCCAAGGATTCACAAAGTCCTGCGCAACCAGGTGTGGTGCCTTCGCGCTAATTCACAATTTGACTGGGCCGATTATCGTTTCCTTGTTCGCCTTTCCCTCCACTGATGCGTTTGACAGTGCTGGTGCCCTATTCCACGGCCTCGAAAAGCTCTGGATCTAGTTCATGCAGCAGCCGCGATTCTCCTATCTTTCCTAGACAACATTCACCAAAAGTGTCCCTGACATCGTCGGGACTGCTCACTTCACCCACAGCGAGTCAGCTGCAACTTCGACGCGGCTCTTTAATCGTCGGTCCTACGACTGTCAATGTGATGCTGAACGCAGGATCGGGACTTAGTCCAACAGCCATCGATCCGACTGGTTTGAATCGGAGGAGGACGATCTTTGGTGATGCGGGATGGCCGGCGTCGAGCGTGAGGGGACTTGGTATGGGCGTGTGTCCTGAAGCCTTGACCGAGGCTCTTGAATCGTTCGCAGACTGTGAGTGTTATACTACTCGTCCTTACCTTAACCCTATGCTACCTGTCCCGTCATTCGCCTCACCGCCCTTCTGCCTTTGTGGTATTTGCCCGATGTGTGGGCATCCAGACGGTCTTGCCTAAAGCGGACACAAGAGGCGGCCCCGAGAGGCACTTACAATTTCGCACTATATTCCCGTCTCTAGTTCTTGGAACATGATCTAATCTTTCATTGTCTGGACCTTCTTGGTCTTTCTCGTTTGTGGGAGTGACTTGCTGACCCTCCGCTTGCCCTCCCTCCTTCCCCCTCCTCCAGTGACCATCCAGACGTCTTTGGTGCCTCTGCCGATCTCCCGGCCTCTCATCATATTGGTACCATTGATGAGTGTCTCTGTAGCCTCACCGAACCCGGCTCTTGCAGACAGCACGCCCTCAGCGATCTGTTTCCCTTCTCCGTCGCCCGATCAGCTGCCTCCCGTGATGACGCCGCTGGAACGTGCCCTCGGACACTTACGACGAGCAAAGCGGGAGCTAGATGAGCTTGCCGCGGACCTCTCTCAGATCGTCTTGATGGGTTAGCGCTCACATGTGCTGTGTGCTGTCAAGTGGTCATTATTCTGATCTTGACTGTTGCCCTCTCATAGCATACACGGCGAACGATGAATTCTTATCTGCTCCCGAGCTTCACTCCGCTGTCGTCGACCAGGGGGGTATGGGCATCATCACTCCACCATTTACTCCAGCCAGCGTCGCAGACACATTCGCCTCGGTGAGTTTGGACTTCCGTTCCGGCACACACTGAACCCTCAACCTAATGCACACCTTCTCACGCGACATCTCCTCCTTCCCCTTTATTTCCGACGCCTTCTGTCCTTCCTCAATTATCCACATGCCTCGAACGTAAACGTCTTGATCTTCGACGTCTTTCTGATCGAACAACGTGGCCCCGGATAATCGCATGGCACATCGTGGCATCACTCGCTCTCGGTCCTGTGCACCATGCCCGTTCCCTCGATCTATTGCGATCTATCACCGAATAGGCGCTGGCGGTTCCAGCAAATGCGTTCACGACATCCCCAGCATCCGCAAATTCCACTTTCACCAGCCTTGCGCATTACAGTCTCCCACCAAACATAAACTCTCAAATGACCCCTGCCCGATCGTTTCATCATGCCGCACTGGGAGGTGCCACTCGACCGTTGTTGGTGCCTGTATCTTTACAGGCGACCCCGCTTGCTTCGTCTTCGCGTCGCGACAAACCTTTACCACCCCTTCCCGCTCCTTCGCCAGAACCCGAACCGCCTCTCACACCAGTTACTGGAACACGGTCTAGCTTCGCGAAAGCCAGCTTGTTTGGCGAACCGGGTTCAGTAACCTTGGAACGAAAGAACGGGGGGAGCTGGCTCGCAACAGGCGGACCTTCCGCCCCAACATCGTTATCTGACCGAGCCTTGTCAGAAGTAGAAGAACCACAGAATGCACTACCGACAAGCTACAGAACAATATCGCCACGCGAAACGCTTGCGCGGCCACCATCGCGCTCTCGCCTCGATGAGACTCCCAAGCCAGCTTTTTTCTCTTCCCCCAACCATCCCCCGGCATCATTCTTATTCGCCAGGCCACCGCAGCATACAATGCCATTTGACGAGCAGAAATCTTTG
>WSTV01000135.1:47350-60872 GCA_019632285.1 Tulasnella sp. 332
TCTCCAAAAGGACTAGCGAAAGAGTAGGATCGAACGTACGCATCAATCTTATAGATATTTGTTGTGCCGAGATTGGATGTCTATCAGAGCTAAATTTGGAATTAGAGTCAGTGAACGTCAGGTCAGAGATCAAATGGCTACACAAGCTGACATCGACGAGGACATTCTACTCATACGGTCCATTACATCGATCCTTCATGCCGTGCACCCACAAGCGGTTGATCGCTCCGCTTCTCATAATTGATAAACTGGCCTTTTAAACCATCTGGCTCTTCTATTCGTTGCCGGAGACACTGGCGACGCCGCTGCGGTGGCAGCTACAATTTCTCAAACTGCTGCGGGCCTCGAACTGATGGCTTTCATGCCGCTCACAAGGACGAGCATGAGACTATTCCCGTTGCTAAATTGGATTGCAGGTGCCCTGCAAGGGCAGAGGTATAGTCTATTTGAACATTCACCATTCCTAACTGACCTTAATCCTGCAATCTCTGAGCTCGGACGCCTCGAATGGCGAGCCCCGAGACGATTGGATACTTCGCCGTTTGAAATTATAAGTGCCGACACCGAAGCGGCAGTCACACGTAAACTTAACGTGATATCCAGTAGCCCGCTTTCTGCCGGAGCCCATGCCTGGCAGCTCCAGTATATTGTTCGCCAGTTACGAGGCCCCAACCGCATCACAGGAACAACTGGTTTCTGGCGCTATGTATACTTTTACTGCTGCCCAGGCGTTCAAAATAAACTACAAGCTACGTTCCCCGAATCAAAGACCAAGTTCAATGTACTCCTCCGCGAAGACCCTCAATTGGGCTGGAAGGCCATAAACAAATACCGCTATACCGAGAAGGACCCCCCCTGTAACCCTACCATCGCCTCCAGAAGTGGCACGAATCTCCGAGAGGTGGCTTGCAACAGTCATACTCAACGGGCACTCGTCTACCGAAGCCGATGTATCTCAACATTTAGAGTTGGACAGGAAAGGTCATCTCAGGCGAGAGCCTTTATTAGTCTTTCTAGTTTGCAAATTCGTGCAAAATGCACTGTGAATTGCTGAAAGGGGGCCCGAGACGGTAATGCGACGTAGATGGAGCCCTCAAAGCAAAGAGACTAGAGCAGAGGCGTGGATTCAATCGAATCCCTAAACCATGATTTGGATTGGCTCGGTATTGCTCTCGGCGTTCTGTCGCGCCTCGTTCATTACAGCGCCACATTTTGGGACTTGCTCAGTCTCAAGCCGTTTCGCGATGCCCAGCCCATAGTAAGTTAATGATAATCCCTTGACATTACAGTTCGATAAATCGCGAGTAGGTTGAACCATCCGCCACTTTCGGCAATGCGGACGAAGAACACGATGATACGTATCCAACGTGCACTATTTTTATGCAATTCCAAGACTGATTCAAATCTTTGAGCCGGTGGCACCGTTCTCTCGTGAGCCTTGAAGCAGAGAAGGCTATCGTCAAGCTCATTACGACGCGGGACCTAAAGATTAAGTCGCTACCGGCTCCAATTACACCTCATCCGAATCAATGAGCTTCGCTGGAAGCCACGCTAAAGTCGTTCTATACAACGCCCATGAAGTAGTAGCTGCAAGAAAATCGCTCCGCGTGGCAGCTGCAAGTCGAGGCCAAATAAGACCCACTTCAGCTCGTTTTTCGGCGGGACCTGACGACGTGAGCTGGTTGAAAATGTTCATGGGAAAGGTGCATCGTGACTGTGCGCTTGCGTGTATGGTTGAAAGCCAGGTACGGCGCTGCTGTGTCCAGCCGTCGTCCTTACGCATTGACAGCTCCTTCGATCAGCCCCCACCTTAGGAGCCTAAGGGTTACGAAGAGGGTCTGTTCCCCTTGTTTCAAGTTCCTCAGGAGGATGGACTCTTTCTGCACTCCAACCCATGAAAAAAATGTATATTTGGACGCCAACAAGCGAGGCGACGGCTAATTACAAGGCGCATGGGCTGAAGGAGTCGCAGAGAGTGCTCACGGCTGCTATCGATTCTGGTAGAAGGAGCAGAGATAGTCAGACCAGTAAAGATATGGAGCACCTTGTGGGCGACAATTCGCTGCCGATTAGTAAGCTGAAAGGGGAAGAGCTGGGTGCTGAGCTCATGGAACTGTTCGCGATGTAGTGATCTTGTGGACTGTTGGAGTGATCGTTAATGTTAATGACGTATTGGGTGCATACACCATCAGAATGATTGCCTTTCGAAGCTTCAACATCCAAGACTTCAACCTACATCTCTAAGTTTGTTTTCGGACGTCCCACAGCATGATTGAGAGGGATCAGTGAGAACACGCTGGCAATGGGACGGTCTCAACGACGAAAACCGTAAAGGGCCGGAAGAAAATAAAAAGCAACTCCCTTCGATCGGGATCGAACCGATGGCCTTGGGATGACAAGTTAACTATTACAGTCCCACGCTCTTCCAGCTGAGCTACAAAGGGCTCTATACACGGTGTAAAATAATTTTTACTACAGAAGTCTCCCTAACTCGTGCTTCCCCACTCGCAACTGGGCCCGAGGATCGGGGCACTCAACATGCGATATGATCGGGTCATGGAACGTTCCGGTAGGTGTTATTATTTTAACTGCAAGATACAGCGTCTATGCGAGATTGGTACCTGCGTTGTCGAGCAAATACCCCAGGGGTATGAGCTGTTTGATACCAGCGTGCTACAGTTTTTCAAAACGCCCGAACTCTTGTCTACAAAAACTAGAATGGTTCATAGAAAAATGATGCTCATCAGGTCAGCAGCGCGGGTGCAACCGTCGTATCCTCCGAGACAAGCATGTACAAATACTAAGATGCCGGTTTATCAAGCAACTGGTCCTCTCAACAGCGGTAGCACGGCAGAGTGAAAAGCGAATACAGGGTCAATGTCTGAGGTAGGGGCGATGTATTGAGATTAGCGAGAGGGCGGTTGATTTGTGCGAGATTGATGGCTCCCAGTTCTACAGAAGCCAACATCGACGTAGAAAGTTGTTCCGGGCCATTTTGTGGGATAGCCAATCACCAATCACCTCCTTCTCATGTCCTCCTGCCTTCATAGTCCAGCACGGTTACCAGGTACAGCCGTCCGCATTGCATGTCGTCTCCGAAATCAACCTGCTCGGTCGATGGCTAGGGTAGCGAGGGGTCAGCCATCTGGAGAGGAAGATGGCAAACTCTTCACCCAACGGCTATCCCTCACACCAGGCGAACGATTCCCTTCAATACTCTCACCAAATTCTGTCCTAGATGCATTCAGTACAAACCAGAGAGTCAGGGATGAGACAGACCTTGACAAACTCTTCCGCAGCGCACCCGATATCAAATTCCTTAATTCGCCTCCGCCCTTTCCTCACCTAGCCGAATCGGATGAACGGGAGATTAGAACAAAACCAGAGATCCCTTCTCAATACAAGCATATGTATGTGCTCATTCGAAAGCGCGTCGTGCATCAGAGCGGGAAAGGGAAAATCGCAAGCCAATTCGTTGGAGTCGTCGTTGGGAATGGGAGGGGGATTGTTGGGTTTGGAGATGCAAAGTCTGAGAACTTCAACGCTGCGATGAACAAAGCGGAGGCAAATGCGATCAAGAACTGCGACTTCGTTGACCTCTTCGAAGGACGGACGATCTGGACAGACATGTCGATCAAGTTTGGCAGTACCAAGCTGGAGTTGCGGCCAAGACCGCGTGGTTTTGGCTTGATGTGTAATCCATATGTTCATCAAGTGAGTTTTGAATCAATGACGGCTGGTGGGGGCAGAGATAAACCTCTTATCATTCCCCTTGCAGGTATGCAAGGCTGCTGGGATCAAAGATATTTCTGCGAAAGTCCATGGCTCCCGCAACCCTATGGCGATTATCAAAGCAACTCTCATGCTTCTCCATCCCGGCGGGGCACCTTTAGCCATGGGCGATGGCATTGGTGGGCGGCTTCGGCGTGAATACAAGAAGCAGGGCATCAAGTCCCAATCGATGATGGAACGGGAGAGAGGACGGGCATTCATGGAGGGTGGCTCTTGGATATGACCAATTATGGTAAGCAGCCTGCCGGACATGCATACATCTAAAGGTCACTCACACCATCATCATCGACAGGTGTCCGTAGTTATTGGTGCAACTAAGCCTCATTCTGGTCTATCACGAACATTCCGTCCACAGGCTTGCCCCCTGTGCTACACAGGGCATGCATCTGTACAGATGCAAAGTGACAACAGTTGCACACTCATGCGCTAAATTCAACAGCAGCAAGATATGGTCGTTTGCAATAACTTCATCGCCTTGTTTCGTTTGCTCTAGTTGTATGTCTGATGTCCAAGTCTCTGAGGGTGGCTTCAAAAAACGAGTACGGAGGTCTAGCTTGCATGCAACATTTGGAATATGGTCGACTAACTTCTGATGTTACATCTCACGACTTGAGGTTACAGTTTACGTTTGGATTCACGTCAGAACCTCATTTTGTCGCTTCTTGGGAGACTTTTGATCTTCAGTACATGTGCGGTTCCTCGAACGCCGGGGTCTGATTGGCGTCAGCTCCACCCTTGAACCTATACTCCAAGAGTGCATGTGCCGTGGAACACCAACGCTTCCCGAAGTAATCCTTCCCCGTCATTGCGTTCGTGGGCCAGTATGTAACCTCCACCGAAGACTCTCCGCCTGTGTCATCCTCTTCCAATTCCTCGTAATCATGATGGTTCCTATTTGTCAAATTCGACGTACAATAAAACAACAGTGAGCTTGCGCGCTCATGATTTTGATATCGCGATTCACTCACCCCATACGGTCCACATTTAGGTTTTGCCCAGAGATGAAGAGTGTTCGACCCGCCTCGTGCCAGGCCAGGTCTTGGACCATCAGCGTCCCCGCCGAGAGTTCGTAAAGACATGTCTTCGTATGTCGAATATCCCATGCTTTAACGAGCTCGTCCTTCCCGCCTGTGAAGATAATTGGGAATTGGCCTCCGAATGGCGCAATGGCACAAGACGTGACGTCCTTGGAGTGACCATCGAGGACCATTTGGGGGAGTGGGCTACGCAAGTCGAAGATACGTATGACAGGATCCGAACCTGCTGCGACAAACATGTCGGGCATATCCTTGGAAGGGCATAAGGGTGGAGTAAGTCATTAAATGAGACAGAAGACGAAGCCGAAAGTGTGGCCGTGTACCTCGTGCGTTCTAATGCATGCAACATCAGCTCCAAACCCTACCGCTACTACGCTGGCTCCGGCTTCAGGACGAGCAATGTCGAAGATGCGGACGCCGAGAAGATCGGAAGGACTCATCCCACCAGCGTTTGTCTCCTTTGTCCCAAGATACTTTGTGGTTTTGGGGACGTTCACTAGGAGACCCAGAGGACCTTTGAGATTGGGAACATGGAAGGTAGAGTCAGGAGCTTGCCCTCGCGACATCTCGACGTCCTCGTCGCCGTCCAACCATCCAAGATGGTCTTCACTGATAAATCCACCGAAGGCCGGCATTTTAGATGCCTGGTTTGTCCAAGATCGTGAACGGGGGAAGATCAGAAAGGGGTGATTCACATACAAGAGACAGAGAAGATCACCTTGCCCATAGATGGTATATGCGTTTGCAACGTCGCACGATTCCAGCACGCAAAGGTGCCCGACGGGTTGGCGCGAAAGATCTTCTCCTCATGGACACCAAATGCGCCACTATCGTACCCTCCACGGCAACTCAAGGTATGCTTCAATCTTCCAGACGTGAGGTCGAAGGCCTTGATGCGTTCATCCCCAGCTCCCCAGATCGCATATGAGTCCACAAAGAGCTCGCTAAAGGGGCCAGCGAAGCCTGTCCTGAGGTCAGACTCCATCAACATCTGCTGATCATCATCAGAGTTGGCATCAGCGCCAGGCTGCATCCGCTTAGAGGGGATCGTGAACCTTAAAGAGCACGATTCCCTCTCCTTCCAACCGCCAGCAGCAGTAACGACGACAGTATTTCCTCCGAACGCCATGCCCCAAGGGTTTAGAATGTTGTTAGACTGTAGTTTGGCCGACGCCTGGAGGATCGGCTGGACGGCGTCCCTAATGTCAGCCGGTACAGAGTTGAGGGCTGAATCAATTGTGTCTTGGTCGTATTCTTGAGTGAAACGGGACTGTCGCGTAGAGTGAGGGCTGGGTCGGGCCGTCGTTGACCAGGGTGGGGGTGCCACTCCGTTATCTAGAATGATCTCTTTGATCGTCTTGCCAGTCCTCGCTTGGACATCGTCTGCAAAATTCGCGAGCTAGTCAAGGCAAGATTTAGTTGACTGGCGCTGCATTTAAGTAGCGGCAGCGGCTGACCAGTCCTTCTAATCCAACAAGCTCAGCGGGTCCAAAAGGGAGGGTCTTTTTCGTCTTGACGTACTGCTTCACTGACGCAGGAGCTGCAAATACTCCGATACAGTCTGTGTGGCTAATCTCGTACGCCTCGCTGCATATCGACGAGATTGTCTCATCGGCACTGTTGAGGAACTTCAAATATTCCTCAAGGGATATGCTTTCGGCCACTTTGGCGCTTTCCGCAATTTGGACGACTTGGGATATCTGCTTTAAGTGTTTCAGATATGATGCATTGGGCTGGCTTTCTTCATCTTCTTCGCCGTCGTCGTCGATACCAGGGACAGCTGACGCGCTCGTGAGACGCTCAACCAGCTGGGCGTAATTCAAGCGACTGGTGTCAGAAGACATCTTGTCGAGGATAGAGGTGCCAATTTTCAGCATGATATCATATCAAGGTCTAGAATGGCTGGAGCTCACTGCTTATGTATGTAGTAGATGTTGCAAAAGTTGAACGTTGGTACTCTTTTTACGTTGTTAGCGGGGTCTTGCAGGACATCACGTTCCAATCTCTGTCAAGTGAAGATCCCTTACGACACGACCAGTGCTGGCTGTCAATGGCCGCGAAGCTTTGGGTATAGTATCGTTGCTTCCAAGTTCTCCCTTTCTACCTTGAAGCGGTTGCATAAAAGTAGTCAGGCGTGCACGCGAAAGAATTCGAGACTGCTCCACAAAGAAGCACAGAAGACATGAATGGGGTTTGTGACACCTGTGTGACGTTTGAGTCATCATACCGCCGCCACCGTCGCCGTCACTGCTAACCTCGACATCAAAGGGCCCAAGGGCCCGCATCTTCAGATAGGAAGACATCCATGGCTAGAGTGTGAACGATATCGCGCTCGTTGCGGCCATTTCACCAGCATAATATAACTCGCCCTGGTACTCTATCGCGACTGCGGCATTTTTAGGCCATCCCACACGTGGATTAGGGGCCGCTTGAGCCTTAGCCAGCTCGACCATGACCTCGACCTCGACTACATCAGCCCCCACCTCCAGCCACAGCGGAGATTACTCTTCAGGGGCGGAGCATCAGCTTCTGGTAAGATCTGGTGATGTTTATACAGATGGTTGACACTCTGTAGGTTAAATGAGGTTTAGCCCCATTGATCATGCAATCTACCTAGCAACGATAAATTTTGTATGGGGGAAAGCTAAATTTGGCTACACGTAGTCACCCAACAACTGTAACAGAGTTGCAACTCGGCAGGACCCGATTTTTGGTCAACTACAGGGATCTATTTACACTTTTTAGTGTTCGCAGAGGGATAATGTGACCGCGCTTTCCACAAAAACATGCCAAGAAAGTTGAGTATCTATATTGAGTGTCTACGCCCCGTACTGAGCGGTGTGGAGACATCCGAGGGGCTTCCCTTCCACTTCGAGGTTGATCGCTGCTCCCAGACAAGTGTGACACACGCTTGGACCCGCGTATGAATACCCCAGATGCAGGGCTACGGTGCGAGTATTGTCTCTACCGCTCGACACCTTGCCCACTTTGTAATCCCAATGTGTCAGTGGCAAGTGTCCCATTGGACGGCGCCCCATAATCACAATTTCGACAACTAGAATACGACTGAAGAAGGCCTACAGTCGAGTATAAGTCTTTTGGACAAATCGGAAGCCTTGACAAAGTCAATAACATTGCGACCCCCGAAAGGCTTGCTTGCTCACTTAAGAACCATCGCTCACATTTCGATTGAGGGACTGTGCCAACATGCCAACTGTCGAGCAGCCGTCGCTCGACCCCTTAGAGCGAGCCAGCCTTCTCCTGCCTGCAGACACTGATAGTGTAGGTCAGCAATTGGCTGGCAAAAAGTGAGCACCTCTGGACTTTCTTCTCTGGAGTGGATCTAACATCAACGGATTTCGCTTCCCCGTGTGATGTAGCATCGCATCTGATAGAAGAGCATTGCTCGATATTACAACCAACTCGCTGCTCACAGCGTGTATCTGGGCGAATACATCCGCAGCCGGCAAAAGAGGAGAGTTGAGAAGCCAAAAGAAGTATTCCAAGCCAGTCTTCGCCAGACTGCCTTTGGAGTTGGTGACCCAGATCTTCTGGCTCGCCGCGCGCTGCAACGCCTGTGATTACATCCCTCGTCTGCATATCCTAGCCAATGTGTGCAAGACCTGGGCCGAGATTATCAAAGCTACTCCGTCGCTGTGGCCCATAGTTTCCAGCCAACGGCCAATCTTCGAGTGGATAGCAGCACTGAGGCTGTCGGGATCCTGCCCAATCGTCCTCCTACAGCGAGATGATTCGACGAGGGCACGTGAGGGGTTCTGGTCTGCTGCTGTGAAGCATGCACACCGGTGGAAGGTAGCTCATGTGAGAGCAGAGGACGCGAAGTGTCTATCTGCCTTGGAAACTGTGAGCGCCCCACTTCTCCGGACGCTTCAGCTCGAAGCTAGGAGACCGGACCTGGGAGCTCGGCCCCTCGTTGGCGCCCAAGCCGAAACCCAGCTTCCAGGACGTGCAAATACGTCACATCCTGCACTCGTCTCCAGTCTCTTCCGAGGTGGTGCGCCGCAGCTTACGCATGTTGAACTCCGCAACGTAGCCATAAAGAGCTGGAAATCTTCTGTCCTGTCAGGGCTACGCATTCTGGAAATCAAAGACGTGGCCTCACATGGACCGTCGGTGCAACAGATCTTCGACGTTCTCAGTGCATGCCCCGACCTCGAACAACTCTCGCTCCACAATATCGTTATCATAGGTGACACACCTTCCGAAAGCGAACAATACGAAACCATCCAGCTTCTTCGACTGAATCGTATATCACTCGTCCGGCTAGCTGCGACCGTCGTCTCACAAATCCTATCTACCGTGCTCGCACCAAGCTGCACAAACGTCCACATTCGCGGCACTCGCTCAGAACGGACGTTCGCCACCGGTGGCAACACCATCCATCATATCACTTCTTTCATCGTGCCCTTGTTTACGACAGCCCTCGCAGCCGACAAGGTGGCGGCATCCATCGCGGTAGCAACGGATCCTTGTTCCTTGACTATCGAGTACCAATCCAATCACCTCATCGTCTTCGAGGACATCGCATCTATAGCAGAGTACCTGCGCTTGGTAGAAGCATTGGTAGCGGCTCACCCCGGCCGGTCCACGGTCCACATTGAAGAAGTGTGTCTGGACGTGGAGGATCATTCTCAGCAGGGTGGAGTGGATCTCACAGATCAACTGATCGCGTTTGTTCAACACCTGCCGAATATATCCTCGCTGCGCGTGTTTGGTGGGGAGTTGGATGGGCTGTGGAAAGCTATGTCCACGGCAACAATGGGAGTTGAAGGGGGTTGGCTGTGTCCCAATCTGCATAGTCTGCGCATCGAGGACTACTATACTCCCAGAGATCCCGAGGCCTTCGTCCGCATGATTGAGAAGCGGGCTAGAGCAGCAACGTTGCGGAGGGTAACGGGGCGGCAAAGCGATGGACCTGTAGTACTAGAACAATTGGGGATGGGACGGGGGAACAAGATTTTGACGAGTAGTATCTGTCAGAGGATCAAAAGGGTGCTCGGTGATGCGTTTGTTCGAGAGGCTTAGGAAACCCCTAGATGATGTAGGATGGCGAAGCTGAGACTATCATATCTATACAATTTGACACCACAGAGACGTCAAGGCATGGTTCCCGAGGCCCATTTGTTCCGAACTTTCACAAGAATACTAATACTTGTAGCTGCTTGTCAGTACAGTTCGTCGTTATCTCCGTGTCACGGCCAAGAGAGTGGCCTGCTGCGTAATGGTGCCTTTTTTAAAACCTATTTTCATTTACTCTTGTGTGAGAACGGGTGGGAACTCGCTACCCAGCGAACGGTCACTGGTCGCGGAGACCGTATTCACTGAACAATGTGGGGTTTGACCCACTAAACCCCCCGGTGTGCTATCTTTTTAAGGATTAGGCCACATGTATCACCAAGAGGCTTCTAGGAGCTTCTTGGTTTCAGTTGGAGCTGGCTTCGAGTGGGAATGACCCTACATATCCCATGTGCACTGTAATAATGGTGCCCTTTATCTACGGTGGTCTAGAGTACACCAAGTAAACAAATGTTGGGCGCTTCTACGTACCTCAACATCAGCCAAACACAGCACGTGTGAAATGATGATAGCTGCTTACCATAAGCCGTACGACCGTTCAACCGGTATCCTGAGATATGTGTATATGGCGTGAAGCGCGAAGATCGGATCTCCTGCAAAATGTCACCCTCGTTCACTCGTCTTTCACCGCCGGAGCTTCAGTCCTGGCTGCCTTCAGAACTCTGCCATTTTTCTTCTCTTCCAAGATCTGGTTGATACCTACCCGTTGTGTCCTAGGTCTAGGCGGAGCAACATTGTCAAGGGCAACGACACAGTTCCATCCGCGATCTCTCTTGCGGACGTCGAGCCAACTCGGCTTAACCATGCCCAACGCTCACCTAGAAGCCGCGAAACTAGAACGGGGTTGCGTCACTTATCACCTGCACTAGAACGCGCCGGTAGCAATCCTTGCACATACGCGTCTTTATTGGTACCGACGCAACGCATAAAGAGGTAACATCAGATTATTTTCTGACTAAACCATCATCACTTCTTCCCCCTAAACTTCACCACTTATTCCAGCAACTATCAGCTCATACACAATGCATCTTTCTAGTTCCGTCTCACTCTGGACGCTCATTCTCGTTATTTCCTCCTGCGCACATATCATTGGAACCACAGCTCCAGCGAACGTTGCGGCTGGAGCCACGTTCCAAGTCAATCTCAAAATAGGGCGGAACCACCCTTAAGCGACCTTCGACTCGTTCCTCATTAACCTGACGGCGATACCTTCGGGCCGCGATCTATATACAGAGTACAGTCGACTATGCCATGACATGCGGCTTGTTCACCACGCCCTGTGATAGCTATATCGGCATGCCTACAGACTCATTCGACTCTCATTGAGAAGCTTACGGCTCCGACGACTGGAGGCGCGTACAATGTCACTGCACCAATCTTGACATCCCCCGGGGTCCGTGGTCTCTTGACTCGTTTGGTGCCATTTTTATGACGTGCTAATACCCTATCCGGTTCTTGTATAGGTTTCCGACAATATTTTTGTCCGTTTTTCGCGCCCCCGGTCACCATAACTAACTAGCCGAACGGGATCTACCGAGTCATTCGGATTCGAGGACTTCTCGATATGCCTGGATCCTTTGCTACCTCTTCCAAATGGACCTGTGTTACGGCTACTGCACGATGCTAATGGTATTCAAGGACACATCAAAGTCTTCCATACTATATTTACTAGGTGTAGGCTCGAAGCTCGAATTCAAACCACTGCCTCTAGCAATGATGAAAATGCCTCGAACTCACCCGTGGGAAGGTAGAGTTTGCATAACACCTGTCCACAATTCCATCTACATCCACTCCTTGAAAACGAGGATGGCGATCTCAAAGCCACTCCGTCGCCTACTTCTCGTGCTTGCTCTAGCATTTACTTATTTTGTTTATGATTTTGCCAGCGAATACTACGCCGCACAGTCGGCAGATGCATCCGCGGAATCTGGTGTCGAGGCCTTCTTCTCCGCTCGTCGGCATGCTCGGCAAGGACATACCAACAACTGGGCAGTTCTCGTGTGCTCTTCGAGATACTGGTTCAACTATAGGGTGAGCCTTGCTTGCTGCTGAATGATCCTGATCCCAGTGGTTGAAAGATATTTGTGTCGTGGATCTTTCAGCATATGGCAAATGCGCTGGGCATGTATGTATAGTTGAAGTACCCTCCAATTGGATAGGAATTAACTGCATGCGCGGCTTACTAGGTATCGTACCGTGAAACGCCTTGGGATACCAGATTCGAATATCATCCTCATGCTAGCAGACGACGCCGCATGCAATTCACGCAACAAGTTCCCAGGATCTGTCTACGCCAATAAGGGACGCGGGCTCGACCTTTACGGCGATAATATTGAAGTGGACTACAGAGGATATGAAGTCACGGTTGAGAATTTCATCCGAGTGTTGACAGGTGCGGTGCTCGTTTTGAAGATCACTAGCCCTTGTCTTCCCGCCACGTACGCTGATCATTATTCTTGCTTCTTTGCTTCGTAATTAATCGTATAGGTCGTGTGGCAGACTCTGTTCCGAGATCAAAACGCCTCTTAACCGATGATCGCTCCAATATCTTCTTATACATGACCGGTCACGGTGGGAACGAGTTCCTGAAATTCCAAGATAACGAGGAGATCAGTGCATTCGACCTCGCGGACGCCATAGAGCAGATGTGGCAGAAGAAGCGGTGCGCCTGTCCTGGAGGTTCGAGTCACTTTTGCCATTGGACTAATCATCTTTATAACAGGTACAACGAGATCTTCTTCATGATAGACACCTGCCAAGCAAACACAATGTACTCAAAGTTGTACTCGCCGAATATCCTGGCCACCGGCTCCGCGCAACTGAATGAGAACTCTTACTCTGTTCGTTTACAACCGTTGTTTTGTACATGAGCAGACACTCGAGCTGACTTGGTTCCTCCGACACAGCACGAGAATGACCAGGATATTGGCGTCGCAGTCATCGATAGCTTCACCCACCATTCCTTGCAATACCTCGAGGGCGTCAACAAGACTACAAGGAAAACCATGGATGACTTCGTCAGTCAATTACCTAACTTTCGAGCTTGTCTTCTCAACTGACCAGGCTTGATTTGGACTATCCATCCCAAAACCCCACCTTAGTTCTCGACATACTCATATGATCGTATCAAGTCCACCGCTGGCGTCCGTACAGATCTTTTCTACCGAAGACTCAACGAGACGCTCCTCACAGACTTTTTCGGTGGGGTGGCACAAGTCGAATCCGTTGAAGACATCCCAAACTCAGACGACACTCGTACCGCTTCTGGCTCCCAAATTCCTCTGAACGCCGAATCGAGCACGACCCACCACGTGAAGGACAACCGAGAGGCGTCGTCGATGGCAGATGCTCCTGAATTGAATCCTACAGGGACATCCCCGTCACCGTCGAACCTGAACAGGAGAAAATCGCAGTTGCAAAAGGTACAGAAGCCATCTTCTATGGACGATTGGAGACGAGGGATGAAGCTTTGGGGTGCCTCGGCGGTCATTGGTGGTCTGTTGCTATGGGCTTTGAGGTCGTAGTGTGTTGTAGTGTTTGCATAGATGTGTATCTATTGTAGTATCTATGACGGTATCCTTTTCGCTGACCGCGTA